>SSNR01000074.1:2440665-2486929 GCA_006937965.1 Callopanchax toddi
TCCTGACGATCTCCTCCATGGAGCGGAGCGCAGTGCGTCCTGACTCCCTTTTGCGCGCTGACCAAGAGTCTGGAGGAGTAGCGCCCTTATGCTCCCTTCCCTTTATGAGCTTCTTTTCTACAGCAAGGTGGGAATGAAAATCTACACTTCCACAAGTAGAAAAGATGTTTTTAACTGATTGACAGACTGCAGAATCAGAACCATGGAGCAGCATGATGTCTCCAAACGGTGCGCTCTGCGCTCCTCTCTTTTTCCTCTCTCTCTCTCTGTGTCCGACCTGAAATAATTAAAGTATTTGACCCGATGGCTCGGGCTGAAATTGAGACCTCTAGTGATAAACACAGAGCAGCTCTCAGATCACTTCTCTCAGCATCAGCTGTGTGTGTTTTTTTTTTTTTACCGCAACAAGCAGGTGTCCATCAGACGCGATCAGAAACATCAATGAAGTTATCTATTCAGCCGTTCTGATGATCAGGTTGTGTTTAAACGAGATCAGTGTGATAATGTTAACGCCTGTCTGAGAGAAGTGTATAAAGTGTGCAGTGAGGGGTTTTACAGGCTTAAAACTTCTGGAATAATTGTAAAAATATAAAACTGAGTCTTGGCGGATTTCACCGCAATTGCGGGTTATTGTTAGAACGTAACTCCCAGAATAAACGAGGAATCACTGTATAGACACATTTGCTTAAACAAAAATGACATTTACAAATACACTTATTTTCAATTACATTTTTGGGCCCACCCATTTTTTATTAGGCCCGGCCGAAAATCTATTTCTGGCTACGCTACTGGTTTAGACGAGAGTCTGTGTGCTCTGGAGACCTGGGTTTAAACAACTGTTTGTGATAAAAGCAGGATTATCTAGATTCTCTCAGTTGCAGGGAGTCATTTATGTACCTGTTATTTGACGAATGGAAGCTGAGTCAGGAATAAATATATTCAATATTTATTATAAAAGCTGACGAACATTTGTAAACAGATTAGCATTTGAGGTAGCAATTTGGTTAGCATTCACTAAGTGGTAGATGTTCTAAAATTGATCTTCTGAGTTTAGAACCTGAGTCTCGTGGTGATATCAAGACTAGGGAGTTAGCTTAAGGGTTTAGTTATTAGGGATAAAGTGGAGAGGTTACTTTGATGAGCAGCCTAGTGGTAGAGGGTTAGCTTTATCAAAGTAGCCTGCTTCACCAGGTCATGGGTCGTTACTGCACCTCGCTCCTGGATCACGTCCGGCTGCTGGAGTTCGACGAGGAAGCGGAGATTCCCCCTCGGTCGATCTGGGGCCCTGACAGGTCGATCGACCCGCCCGGGCGGCGGAGAGCGTCCGTGGATGCGACATCAATGGGACCCATGGCTGGTCAGTTGATAGATGGCTGTCTTCCCCATTCTGGTTGAGAGAGAGGCAGGTGGATGTTTCCTGCTCTCAGGGGTAAGAAGCTTCTTGACCGCTACAGGGCTTGACCCGTTACGGGGGCAGTCGGCATCAATAACCCACTGTGTAGCAAGTTGACAGCGGGTTGTTTTCTCCTCCGAGGCTGGTGGAGAACTGGTTCTTCCCGTGTGGGGCAGACAGCTGAGAGCTGTCAGTAAAACGTGGGCCAATCAGGAGACTCTAAACAAGACACGTGACTCAGGCTCTAAAGTCATACGTCACCTCCGTGTAAGGAGTGTGGAAAAGTATACTTATTTATCCTTAGCAAAGTAGAAATAAGTAGTAAGTAATAATACTGATTTAACCTTTTAGCAAAGTAACAATAATACTGAAGCTGGATCAAACATTCACAATGCTGTAAGAGAAAGTGCATTAATCATTTAAGACATTTCTGTAACAGATTAAGGTGTCATTTTAGGAAGAGACACCAAGAGTCTTTATTATTATTATTATATAAAGTCCGGTGGATTCTTCCGATACGACCGTGACCTTGGAGGAATGTTGATTCAGGTTAAAACATAATAAAAGAGTCATTATAATCCGAGTTATTGGGAAGAAGATGGATTATTATTTTTGATGATCACGTAGGTCAGAGATCAGAGCGTATATTGATCACGCTACATGTATTAAACATTGACTTATGGATGTGTCTCTTTTAAACAGTTCAAAAGCATGGCCAATTCATTAAATCATCATAAACTGGGACAAAGAAAAAAAAACAGAAAGAAGAAACCTGCAAACCACATCAGCTAAAAAAGGAGAAATATACACAATTCAAACTGTATTCATCTATTATCAGTCCATGACACTTTCTAAAACATTGGTGTGAGTGAGGATGTGGAAGCCAAAAGAAGTGTCTCTGTGGAAGCCAGCAAGCATTTCTAATCCTATTTTAAAAGAGCTCAACTGGGGGAAGCTGGTTAATATCTACTCAAGCCATAACCAAAGCCTGGAGCTGCTGGTGCTCCTTTACATCCAGCAGATCTGGTAAGATGCAGATGGTCTCACAGGATACTCAAGTCTGTGCCACAGTGGAGCTTTACTGGAGGCATCAACAGTCTTGTTGTAAAGACGTTATGTGTGGCCAGCACTGAAGGCAAGGTTAGGATCATGGGAGGCACAGAAATAAAAATAAATAAAATGCACTTCAGGCTAAATCAAAGAAAGAACAGACAAATAGCCAAGGCCAATTAATCTGAGACTGTAGTGATAGTGTCAGCTGACATTGGAGGGGTAATACCTTTCATATCATTTGTCTGGTTTGATCCCAGCTCCTGCCGGGTCATTTTGCCATTGTGTCCTTGGGCAAGACACTTTACCCAATTGTTAGTGGTAGTCAGAGAGGCCGATGTCGCAACATGGCAGCCATCTCCTTTGTTAGGGGGCAGCTGTGGCTACTGATGTAGTTTACCACCACCAGCGTGTGAATGTGTGTGTTACTAGTGTGACCTAACACACAAGTAAATACGTTTTATTTCTATAGCACCTTTCACGGTGTGTGTCCAGACTAAGACAATGCAAAAATAAAAAGGAAGTTCATTCCAAAGTTGAGGTGCAACAGACTGGAAAGAGCCTCCACTTTTGTTTATAGTCTCTGGAACTTCGAGAAGATTCTGGTTTGTGGACCTGAGGGCTCGGGTCAGAGCGTATCTGATAGTCAGGATTTTAAACTGAATTCTACATTTAACAGGTAACTAGTGCAGAGACATCAAAATAGGAGTGATCTTTTCTGTTTGCTCCAGTGAGGAGCCTCGCTGCAGAGTTCTGGACCAACTGAAGGCGGTCGAGGGCTTTTTGGTTCAAAACATGTGAAAAGTGTAGGAAATAAAAGCATGAAGAACTATTTCCAGTTCATGTCAACAAAAGAAATTAACCAGAAAAGTCTCAAATGATAAAAACTGTTTTGAGTGACCTTTAAGAGACATTGATTGGTCAAAAAATACCCAAATTCTTCAAGTTGGACTTAATGACAGAATTCAAATGATAAATGTGTGGACTGATCAGAGGAACTGTGTTCTCAGGAGCACCAATCAGAAGTCTTTTCAGAGTTTAACTGAAGGAAGTTTTTATCTTGCCAGTTAGTTGCTGATAGGCACTTGAGTTGCTCAGTTTGTAGAACTCACAATCCTTGAAGAAGCAGTACAGCTTAATTTCATCTGTATACAAGGTGGTAGGGGACACTAAATGTATTAATATGTCCAAGAGTGTATATAATAAGTTGTAAAAACAGGAATGGGCCCAAAACAGAGCCTTGGGGTTCCCCGCAAAACAGATACTGACATGATTTAGTTTTATTCAAATACTGAAATTTATGTATGATCTGAACCAGTCTAAGAGCTGGAGGACATGTTGACATGATGATTATTTTAAGTCTGCACATTTTAGAAAATTCAATGTCAGTGTTAGCCAACTGTTGGACTGGCAACTCAAAACAAAATGGTCTAGAAAAAAAAAAAAAACAATGAAAAATTCTTAGCACTTTCACAGAAAAAAGGTTGGGGAATTTTGAATGACCACCCATTTTGATTACCTAAAAGTGGCCACGTAGTTTGAAAGTTATGAAAAAAGAAAAAAAAAAAGAAACCTTGTCGAGATGAAAATGTTTTTTTTTTAAATAAAATTATGCAGAAACTGAAATTCCTAAATCTAGTTAGATTGGATTACACCTCACCCTGTGTGAGCCCTTTTTACAGAGCAGGGACACATATTACCATAAAGTTGAAGAAAAAAAAAATCTAACCTCACCCCATGCTCTTGCAACTCACCAACAAGAACTCTGCACTGACTGATTAAAAACAAGCACACAGCTTGATTTATTGAGTGGTTTGTAGGGTTTACACAGAATACAACCAATATGGGCAGGATTTTCAGACAATGAATTGTCTGTAAAGCATTTTTCTGTTAATGTGAGCCTTATAAAAGCACTGCACTTTCATGCAACATACTAGGTATTATGGAAAACTCAAATGCAGACCAAGACAGCAAAGCTGACTAAATCTACTAATGAAAATAAATGACTAAAATAAAATTCTACCAAATGAAGTCTAAATACAATAATTTCACATAGGAGGTGAAGGAAACAACAAGAAGGCAAACATTTGAAAAGGAGTCACTGGAGCTTATATTAGCTGAGAGGATGATTACTGAGTGAAGGCAGCTGAGTTGATTTAACACATTAAGAACAGGTGTGCAGGGTGCAGAATGGGAGGGAGGTGAGATAATGACCAGTGACACAGGGAAAAAAATGCTTTAGAAAGCAAAAAAAAACCTCAGAGGTCCAGTGAATAAATAAAAAAAATACTTGAATAATCCCACAGAGAAAACATTAACATGACTAAGAAGGTTAAAAAATATATAAATTAATAAATCACTGACAATTATTAGAATCCATCCTGAAGTGTCTCTCTGACATTTCCTTCAGCAACACATTATGCAATTTATTAAATGGAACACAGCTTAAAACTTTTATTGAAATGCCATATTGTGAAACTCCATGGAGTGCTACTGTATGATCAACATTTATCATTGTGTGAAATATTTTAAAGTACTTGACAGTTGTGGGACTGACCTGCAGTAAAATTCCTTTACCTCTATCCGAGGTTTTAGAGACAGATCCACCAATCTGGACTACCTAGCATGCGTTCAGAGCCTGATCATAATATAACAATCTCATGATAAAACATGTTTTAACCAGTTACCTCGATGTTAAAGCTGCACTTTGGAGTTTTTGCAGGTGGCACCATCTAGAGGCAGAAACATGTATTGCCGCTTAAACGACAATGCCTACTTCCGTGTTCACAGCTGAATTAGCAACGCCTTCGTTCATGAAGAGGTTTTACCAGAGGTAAAACACATTGTTTTACAATGATCAATCTCACATTAAGCTGTTTTTTTCACACATATATATTTATTTTAAAGACTTACTTGTCCATAAGAAATGTCACCAACACGGCATCAGTCTTCGCAAACTCTCGCGCACACTCTGTGATTGACATCTGTATGTAGGCGGATGTCTAACGCTATTTGCTAATTCTGACTGGTGAGGCTCTACTTGATGGATCAGGCTTAGGGGGGAAAATGATGTATTGTCTTATATTATAGAACAGGGTCAGCCTGCATTATTCCAGAAATGGGGAAAACTCTGGATTGCAGCTTTAATGTTGCAGTTTCACAAACAATTTTTTTAAATCCCCCTTTTTTCCTGCAAAAATGCAGACTGTCTTGTTTTGTGGAGATGTTATTTACTTGGTGGTCACACTACAGTATGACCCAGACTTATAAGGTTGAGAACTGTCTTTCTGTCTGATCTGATCACAATGAGACGTTTTAAGACTAAGTGTTCACACCTCATCCTTTGGCATGGACGGAGGTGACGTGTTCCCACTAATACCCAGCAACCACTGAATTGTCCCCACCAATAATTCGATCCAAGGGTGCAGAAATAGCGTTGCATCCCCACCAATAATACATGCAGCTCAGCGGACCAGGTGATGTGCTGCTGTGTGTGGAGTCCGCGGACAAACCTGTGTCCAAGGTAAGGAGGCATACGTTTCTGGATTGACCAGTGCAAGCCCCTCGCAGCCCATGCCAAGCCGCTTACGCCAATGACATCTGCCCTGGATCTGGATGAGGACTGGCCATTGGGCATTTTCCCAGTGACGGTAACTTTGGGCCGGTTCGGACCGGGACCAGGATGGATCACGTTAATCTGCACAACCTGTTTCGGTGCACGCTCAACCCCCTCCCCTCCCCCACGCATCCCGTCCTAGTCCCCACAAATGTCAAGAGCAAATCTATGCCATTGCATCTGATATTAAAGGATCGACGTAAAGGTCTAAAAAGATTAATTATTAGTCTCCGACTCTAATAAGTCACATCATGGGGTGACTAATTAGAACTTGCAATTTTTTAACTGCTTATGTGTAGTCATGTCACGTCAAAAGGGGGTTCTTCAGGATCGTTCAGGACAGTTCATCTGCTCCCCCTTGGTCAAATATTGTCATCCTTCAAGGACATATCTTATCAGTTGTACACAGACGATATCTACTTGTACATATCTTTTCCTCCAAACAACCTCTCCAAGGTCCACAACCTCCTGAAATGCCTGGATTCAATTAAGAGCTGGATGTCAGGCAGCTTCCTACAACTTAATGAGAGCCATACTGAAATAATCATCTTTGCAGCAGAAAACATCACTTCTAAGGTGAAGGAGATCCTTGGACCTCTGGCCCCTTTAGTTAAATCTACCATCAGAAACATTGGAGTAACCATTGACTCAGGTTTCACTCTAGATAATCACATCAACTCCCTGATTAAATCCTGCTTCTACCACCTCAGAAACATCGCTAAACTTAGTTCCATGGTCTCCCGTCCTGAAATGGAGGTCTTAGTCCATGCCTTTGTTGCATCCCGCTTGGACTACTGCAACTCCATCTATACATGCCTTTCTAAAACCTCCATAAACAGACTACAGTCTATACAGAATGCTGCTGCCAGGCATTTGACTAAACAATCCAGATTTTCCACTACAAAATCCTTGTCCTGACTTGGAGAGCCCTGAATGGTCAGACTCCGGCTTACGTTACATCTTATCTCAAACCCTACACTCCGTCCAGATCCCTCAGGTCCTCTGACCAATGTCTACTCTCAGTCCCCAAAACCAGACTGAGAACTAAAGGAGACGGAGCCTTTTCATCTGTGGCTCCAAGGCTCTGGAACTCACTTCCTCTCTCACTGAAGTCTGTGGACACATTTAAGAAAAAGTTAACAACTCATCTATTCAAATCTGCCTTTGTTTAACTTGTACTTGTGTCATGTTTTCTCATCTTTTACTGATTTTTTCACATCTGTAATTTTGCACAACTGTTTTATCTTGTTAAGCGTTTTGTGATTTGTATCTCGAAAGGTGCTATATAAATACATTTTTACTTTCTTACTTCACATTCAGACCACCAAACTTAGAGTACATGGAAGAATTAGCCAGTTTTCATGAAATATCTGAAAAGAAAGGCAGATTTTTTTTTGCAAATGGTTTAGGCCAGTCATTCTTAACCATAGGGCCCCGGCCCAACCATGGGCCGCGAGTGCCACCTTGTGGTCCGCAAAATCATTTCTATTTTGCACTTATGGGCCCGAAGGGCCGTAGTAGGAACACAGGTAAGAATGACCGCAATACATAATCTGACCACATGGGGCGGCAATGTGCTACCTAGTTGTTTATGAAGCTCAAACAACCAAAAGAAGACATTTAAATCTCCGGAGTTGGACTTCAGCCATTCATACTCGTTGGCGCGTTAACAATGGAGACTAAAAGCAACTCTGGAGGCTACCATGAGAATGAGTCTTTCGGCCATTCAGCCCAGGTTAGATCTGATTATGTCAAAGAAGCAGGCTCAAGTGTCTCATTAAGAGCTTTTAGAAATAAAAATATAGCTGCTATTGTTCAAATGCTGCTGTTCATTTGCCACAGAATCAAAGGCAATATTTTCAATTTTATTTACTGTGGTTTTATTTGAAAAGTTGAAAAGTTGCTTTTTTGAGAAATATATTTAAATATTTTTAGCGTGAATGACTATTTTGTTGATGACTTACTTGAGCCTTAAATGCTTGATTGTTCCAATGACTGGTTCAGTTTGTATTATTTTATGTGCAGGTTTACAAACGCATGACAAAAATAAGTTGCTTTTTGATGAGCATATTATTTCACGCGATTTATTTACACTATGAAACTAATAGATTTGGACTAGTAATACAAATCATGTGTGAGATTAAATAATATTTAATAATAATAAATAGAGTTTAATTTGATGGGCCCTGGGTAACTTCGTTCTAGAAATGTTGGGCCTCAAGTTTAAAAAGGTTAAGAACCCCTGGTTTAGGCTGTTGCTGCACTGGTGATCATAATCAGAATGAATGAACTGGAGCAAGGCCTTGAATCTGCACCTCAATATGATATCAGCTAGCATGTTGTAACATGATTCATAGTGCTAGTAGTCCTTTATTACTGTGAAACTGAAAAGAAAAAGAAAAAAAACATGAATAGAATCGTGATGAACTCGTTCATCTCTGCAGGGATAGTATTGATCGGATCTCAAACTCCTGGGTGAAGTATAGATTGGTATGTCAAGCAATGTGTTCAATCATCTCATCGGAGAAGAGTGTCTCAAAATTCAACAAATGTTGCTTTACAGCATCTGAAGCTTCAAACTTGGAATCTCTTTTGTGTGCATTTCTATGGTTCCTCCTAGTAACTGGTTGTGTACTACGGAGTTGTTTTCCTCCTTCTTTTCTGATGGGGCAGTAGTTTTGAAGATGAGTTTATTGAACTGTTGTCTTTCAGTTCTACAAATCTAAAAGAAGTAGGGAATGAGAGTTACACATCTGAGAGTGTTGAAGAGCCACTGATAATGTTTCAGTGTGTTCCTAAAGTATTCTTAGAGTGTTTGTGTCATTACAAAAGCCATATATGTCACTCCTAACACTAAAAGTTAAAGTTTACTACAATTATTTCAAAATTCAGACTTTTTAAGACAGGTACTGTCTGCATTCTTTGAAGCAGCGGACATGCACCAGAACAGTTTATATCCGCTCATCATTTAGCTTTTGTAGAAGTTAAAATAATACCTGCACATAAACAGTGAGCCAGCCCTGCATATGTCTGAGATGTTTATAGATCTCCTGCAAAGATACAAATAAAAACAATGCTGGCAAAGCTCGTTGCTCAGAAAACAGAATAAGGAATGATACATGAAAAATGTACACGCTTTGCTTGAATCCAAAAAATGCCACCACTTTTTGTACTATACCAGAACCGGGAAATTCACTTTCTACTGAGCTGTCATCTTGTAACACAATACAAGGACTGCATTTGCATGATTCAAGAGGTGACAATGTCATTTGCATAAATTTAATGAGTCTTTCAAGAAAAAAATACACTAAGTATACCTGTGGAAACAAGCTGACATTGTTCAAAAGCCTTTTTTCCTTCCCTATTACTCACAATATTGGCCTCAGCCTGCAGACACTGTACTGTTACACAGATAATCAGCAAGTTTGACATCTTTGTCCCAAAGATGTGCTTTTCTTTGGGGAAGAAAATGTTCACAGGAGATGGAATTTCACCCCTTGCTAAATGGGTGACACAAATAGTTAGGATGATGCTACAATGAGGAGCGGTTTTCTGGGATGGGCTGGCAATCACCAGTCACCAAGGCTATGTGTTACCATTGGTAACGCAAAGCATCTCGCTGTGAGGTATTTTGATGAAAGCAGTTCGACTGTCAGGAACAAAATGGGCAAACTAATTACCAGTGTAAGCTGATTTCCTGGTTCGAGCCCTCCACAGCAGTGGCTCTTCCAAAGCGCCGAGTATGATTGTTAAACTCAGAAAAAGGTACATGTTCTGAAGTGGTGCGCTGGGGACTCGATTCTAAATGAATGGAATCGAGTGCATGGAAATTAAATAACTGTGCTCCTCTTATTGGGAATAGCTCTGTGAAGTCCAATGAGAGGAAAACTGTTCATATGGTTTGAAGGCAACAACAATCCAAATCCCCGCTCTTCTTGTCAGTGTTTGAATGTTAAAACGTGACAACAAATTGTATTAAGGGCATTTTAGCTTTATTTTTTCAAATATTAGGTAAAAATGTGGACTTTAAAGGTTCGTAAACACTCTAATTACACTTTACCGCAGTCATTGCTGCAATTTTTTTCTGATTGTGCAGCCATACCTACCATAACATTGTTGTCTCTCCTGAGTCATTTATTAAATACTGATGAAACAATGGTGACACATAAGCTCTCCTTTGTCAGGCCTGAGGTAAGTTAATTAATTAGCAATCCATGCCACAGAGCCAGGAGGTTGTTGATTGTATCATTCTAAGCCGTCATCCTGTGTAAATTGAATGAGATTGAGATCTAACAAGGCTTTGACCTGGATCCCTTCCTAATAACCAGATGTATGAAACATCGATGCAGGGATTAAGCTGGAGGAGGCTAGAGGACATGTTATCTTTAGCCACACTGTCAGCTTCATTATGCAGCACTGGTCAGACTGTCACTTCTCTGGAACACTAGCACTGCAGTGCAACTTCAAAATGTGTCTCGTTTTAGCTTCACTGTTATGCTTCAGAACATGAAATGATCACTGCTCTAGTACAAATTAACATTCTACTCTGTGTTTTGTATTTCAGTCACATTTTACAGTGGATTCTTTAGTTTCTCAATAGGTGTCAATATCTTCAGTGAACTAATTCAGAAAGAGCAGGACTTAACAGTTTTGATTGTTTTTGTTAACGGTTTTATATTTATGTTCATGCATTTGAAAGAGACTTTTATCCAAAGCGAGCTCTTGCAGGATGCAAGTTCACCATAAAGGACGTCTTTGGGAATCTAATCGTCTTCCATGCCATGCACATGTCCGAGTCAGCGCAGTTTGCATTGTCTAAGCAGCTTGTACAGTACATGGTAGGGAGGCCTGTGCAGGCAAGAACCTGAGCATTGGATATTTTGTTTCCATGAAAATTGTTTGGCTTCCGATCTTGCTTGGAGTAGGTTGTCGATGATTCACTCCCATATAGGAGGGTGTTGATGGAGGGTGCAGGCATTGCACACTGCCATTTTGGTTGAAGTAGTTAGCTTGGGCTTTTCCCAGACACAAGTGGTCAGTCCTACAGTTGTGGCAGACTTGCTGGTGCCCTTGTTGATTTCAGCCTCTAAGGACAGATGTCACTGATGGTAGAACCAAGGCAGGGGAACTGGTGCATCACATCTAGTTCGTAGTAGACGATGGTGATAACAGGTGTCTGCATCTTGCCTCAGTACGTTGGACCAATATCTTTGCAGGCTTGGGAGAATCCGTTCACCAGGTACTGTAGATCTCATTTTGCATGAGAAGTGATTGCTGTGTCATCAGCAAAGAGCATTTATCTAATGATGGTCTTCTGCACCTTGGTTTTTGCCCAGAGTCTTCCAATGTTTTAAAGTCTACCATCTGACCTTTGTATGTCACCCCTTCGGATGAGTTCCCAAAAGCATGTTTCAGAAGAAATGAGCAGAGGGTGTAGAAGAGAGTTGGGGCAAAGACACAGTCTTGCTTCACACCACTTTTCATGTCAAATGGTTTGAACATGTTGTCCTCTTCCTGGATTGTTGTCTTCATACCGTTTTGGAAAGATCTGATCTTGCTCTGAAGATTTGGGGGGCATCCAATCCCTATGAGGATGTTAAAGAGTCAATCAGGCTAATCAGATCAAAGGCCTTTGTCAAATCTATGAAGGCAACGTAGAGCGGCTTCTGCTGCTCCCTGCACAAAGTGTATATCACTGAAAAAAACACCAAAAAATGGAAAGCTGAAAGTGTGTTTACAGACTGAGCTGATGACAGAATATGCAGCATAAATGACTATTCAATTAGTAGATTGTGTCTAATCATGGATAACAGAAAATAAAAAAGAAACACAAATCAGACAAACTTAACCAAAAGACCTAAAAAACCAAGCCAAGTAAATAAAAGAATTAAAAATAAAGATCAAGGAAACATTAAAAAAGGGCAATTGCCAATCAGTTTTCTATCACTATGTCATTAGTTTCCTAACTCTGGTGTTCAGCTGAGTTGAAAAGAAAAATCTGGGCTTCCTATGGGGTTTATGCACGGTCACTTCCTGGTTGCGATAGAGGCTGCCGCTCCCTTCCGGTTCAACGCTGTTCCCACACAAACTGGACAAAATTGATTTTTTTACCCGTTTTCTTCAAGACCTGCCGCGCATCACGGTAAACGATGTCCACCGAATTTTTGAAAAACACACAGAGACGTCTGCGAGCAAGCGGGTGAAGGACTTTAAGCTGTATATAACCAGCTTTATTCATGAAATTGAAGGTAAGCTAACAGCGTTAGCTCGTAGCTTCCATCATCAAAAAACAGTGAGACAGATCTATATAGCCGTGATCGTGGGCTCCAACTGCTTCCCAACTTTCAACTTTCTCTGGTCTAGCTGTACGTTATCAAACACCAAGTCTTCATTCACCAAAAGAATAGTTGTTCCAGTGAAATAACACACGAACGGCGCCGCGCCTCCTCCATTAGCCTCCTCCACTCGGCTCTTTGACCACTGTGCTGCAAAGTGTGGACTGCAGACACGGTGTGGTTAGAAATGATCACGTTTTCTCTTCTTAAGTTCACAATCCTTCCTTTTTGTAGTTATTTATTCAGTGGAAATGTGTGGAAACGGACTGATGAATTCTATTCAGCTGATGCGGTACACAACGGAACACAGCAGTGTTCAGCTGTCGAGGCTTCCCGTCCGCTGATACTTATATGATGGCTTCATTTCTTAGTGCTATAATATATATATCATTCTGTACTATACTATACTATTACTCGTTTTGATTATAAACAATATCTTTAGCTGGAAATGCACTCTAACTCTGGAAATCTTCACGTTTCAAATGGAACCGGAAATGGTCCCGCGAGGTAATTTTAAACCGGAAGTTCTACTAAGTACTCTGTGCATAAAGCCTATAGAGAGACCAAAATAACTGGGATGAATAAAACATTATCAAAATAACATAACTAGTTCAACCCCCACATCTTGGTCCAAGGCTGATTTATCTGATATGTTACAAATGGTCAAACATTGGGAGAGGGTTGGGTTCAGGAGACAACAGACCACATGGCGCTATTCAACTCAATGTGAATATAATTCCAAGAGGAAAATTAAATATTTATGTCTAAATTATATTTTACAACATCAGTATTTCATACATTTATAATTTTCTCAAATGAAGGTTTGTTTTTGTGTTTTAGAATACTGAATCAACCTTGACAAAAGTGAAGACATCGTAATGAACTCCTTCACTGGTGCATAATTTTGCTCAGCAGTGTAACTTAACCAGGAATTATAAAAACAAGTTAAGAGAAACCATCCATTCTGTGAATACCAAATTATTTCCAGACTTCAGATTCAATGGTGCATTGTGCACCACACCAGTGTTGGCAGTCACTCAAGGTGAGTTTGATTTTACCTTCTGTTTCAATCCCCCAGCACTGCAGCTTTGTCATATTAGCAACAGGTGAGTAGCGATGAGCTGTGGATTACATAAGCCCTGTGTGCATTTTGAAGAGTGTCGGGTTACTGAGGTGTGAAGTAGCTGAAGGCCTTCCAGCTGGATGCTGTCACTTGTGAAAGGACTGTTAACACAGTGCGAATCCAAACAGAACAACATGCAAACAATCAGCAGTATGTGGAGATGAACACAAAATGTCCACATGTAATCGTTGATAAATGTATAAGTCATGCTAGCTAATGTTAAAATAAAACACACAAATATCATTACAAAACATTGTTTGCTCTAAATTACCAATGATGGTGCATGTTTTTTCCCTATTTTTGCACATCACTTATGTTTATGTTTATGCATTTGGCAGGCGCATATATCCAAATCAACTTCCAAATGACGTTGTTACAATGATATCAATGCTTAAAATAAACTACTTAAAAGGAAGAACACTGTCAGATGTGACAGGTGTGACAGCGTAGAAATGGAGTTAAAGCATAGGAGGAAGTTTGCAAAGAGATAGTGCAGTTGAGGAGGAAGGGAAGTACAGGGTAGGACATGTACTCTGAAGACATGGTTTCAAAGGTTTCAGGGTCTTGAATTTGATGCGGTTGGCTAAGGATAGCCTCCATGAACAGAGGAGTGACATGCATTTTTAGGCAGATTGAAGGCGTGCTACCGCATTCTGGAACATCTGCAGAGATTTCCTAGCACAGGCTGGGAGACCAATTAGGAGGACATTGCAGTAAGGTGTGAGATGATAACAGACTGCACCAGGACCTGAGTGGTTTGTTGGGTTAGGTACGGCCTGACCTTCCTTATGTTTAATAATGCACAACGGCACGATCAAGCGACAGAGGTTTCCATCATTTTGGGCCCAAAGATTCACTGATCAATATCACAGCAATAAGGCTGAACAATTAAAAAACAGGTACATCCTTACTGTCAGACTATAACAAATAGGCTACAATGAGAATAAGATGCATGAACATAACTGTTTGTGTGACTTCTGTGAATGTGACAAATTATTTCTAGTTTTATAAGGCTTTTATGGTAATAAGTGTGCTAATTATTCTAATCTTTTTGCTTGCAAACTGAAGACCAGAATAAAAAGCGCATTTAAAAGTTGAGACATTTCTAGTTTCTTTGGCAGAAAGGTAAAGGATGAGAAGGAAGGAGAGATGGTGAGATTTGAAGAAATAATGATTTAGAGACAAGAAGGGTTACAGGTGAAGGAGGCCACTGAAGGAGCAATAGGCAAAGAAATGAGAGCTGTGGAAAATACAGTTAACGTAAAGGGTGAAGATGAGAAGGTTTCAAAATCAGAGAGAAGGAAGACAGTGCAGAGGAAGCTGATGAAAGAGAGAAGGAAGGTGCAGTGTCAGGAATCCACCCTATATTCCAACCGGACCACCTGCTGTGGATCAGTTCCAGTGCAGAGACATTAGATGTTACAATGAAAACATTTCCTGTACAAGTCTACAGCTATGAAGCTAGATAGGCCAGGCTTTACCTGTATAGTCAATATGTGTTATAATTTTATGTTATAAAATGAAATATGAGGCAAATCCTGCAGAAAATGCAGTGGAACTGTATTAGATAATTTTAAATGTCACTATACTGTTTTTTTAATCGAGATACAAAGTTGATGCATGGCAAAGTCTAAAGACATTCCCCAAAATGCTTCACAGAGCATATAGGGTATGTAATGAGAATAGCATTGGTCTGCCTCAACCTTTTGTGCCTCCTTTGGCCCCTTGTACATTTTTTTAGATCCACCACTGACTCCAAATCTAGATGAAAAATACTCAAAAAAAAAAAAAAGTAAGAAATCAAATTCCAGATGACATCTCTAAACCAATAAGTGGATCTTTTGCCAACATTGCAACAGTGCATACAGTGTTTGGTTAGTAATGCAGAATAAAACACAAACATTTTGTTGCAAGAGTTATGGAAAAGGCGTAAACCCCCTAAATTGTGCAAACACGCAGTCATTTCGTGAATTTGGACCTCTGTGATCCCTAAAATAATGGGATTACCATATTTGGCATAACATTTAGTGCAAGGCTCAATGTCAACAAGTTGCAAGATTTGGGATGTAAAGACGTCGTATGCCACCAGACAATTTTTTGAATAAAGTACAAGTATTTTTAGTAGTCATATCTGTAAAGCATGCCCAAAAACATGACTTTATCCAAATGGTACGTATAAAGGTATAAATTCACATTGCAGAAAGGATGTTGTAGACCTGTTTGTGTATCTATTAGTCTTTACAAAAACACCCAAGTACTGAACTTTTCAAAATAACTTGTGTGTGCCAATCAGGGTACAGTAGATAGTTTAGAAACATCAGATTACAAATAAATCAATATGGAATCAGGAAACCATCAAAATAGGCTTGATCGAGAGACAAGCGAGGTGAAGTTTGTTATCTTTGGTTTTGAAGGCACTGCTCTCAGCTGGAAACCTCACTGCTGAGTTGCAGGTTGGTGTGGAGAGGCTCCCCACCAACTTCCCAGGTGGTGGAACAAGCAGGCTTTCAGCTGCATGTGCAACTTTACTGGCCAAGCTGATGGAGTTCATTTAGATTGGAGCACAGCCTCCTATAAGCCAAGGCAAGCACTCTGAAACAGACAATACTTTCTTTAATTTGATGAAAGATTTAGCCTTATTCAGATATTTTCTAGCCAAATTTTGCCCAAGGAAATTCATAGCACATTTTATAAGCCCAAATAATAGAAAAAAGTTTTCTCTCAAGTATTTGACAGAACATCAACTACTAAGTTTAACTGCTAAGTACCTGACTAATGATCCACTGTTCACATTTCAAATGATGCATTAAAGCAAATGCTAGGAGTACATTTATGTTTCCAAACAAAACAGCTTATCTGTCCTTCACTGGGTGAATACTCACATGTTATGCAGAGGAGACAAAGCTGTACACAAGATGCATTGGTTGGTAGCACTGTTGTCTCACAGCAGGAAGGTTGCAGGTTTGCTTCCCAGCCGTTACTATTTGGAGTTTGCATGCTCTCCCTATGCATGCATTGGTTTCCTCTAGGTGCTCCAGTTGCTCCCACTGGCCAGAAACATGCACATGACATGAGGTTATTCTCACTGAAACTTGCAGTGACTGAATGAATGAAATAAAATTATATTTTGGAGTCATCAACTTGAACTGACCCTGATAGACACCAAAAACAGCAGCAGCAGTAAAGTTAATGCAAACATGAACATCCTGCTTTATGTGTCCATTAATTATTTCCATCCCACTGCCATTAAATGATAAATGTATTTGTGGATGTATTTTCTATCATTAACTTAAATAATGGTGTAATTTTACACTGAAAGAAAAAAAAGAAAACATTTTTGTATTATTTGAATGAATGATTACAGTAATTACTTGTCATTATCTTCTAATTACTGAGCTCTCTTTGTGTGCCAGTTGGAGGTGGTCTGAAGCAGGAGCCCTAATTTAAAGCAGCACACCTGGTCTCTGCACTACAACCCCACCATCAATAAATATCTGTCAACACTGAGTATTCAAAAGGCAGTTCATCTTTGCAGAAATTATGTGCTGCTGAATAATAGGATATTTGTCCTTAAACTGGGCCCTTAAAGTCACATTTTTTCTAAAAGTAGATTTAGTAAAAAATATTAGTGATTATAGTTGAATGTCTTCAAAATGTGACTAATTTAGCTGGTATTCATAGCAGAAGGTTCTGAGTTTGACACATATGTACTGATCAAGATAATTAAATGAACACATTTAAAATACGTCTGAGGATGAGAACATGACACTATTTGTATTACAGCATCCATCCATCCATATTCTGTAGCCGCTTATTCCTCCACAGAGGGTCGCGGGGGAGCTGGTGCCTATCTCCAGCGGTCAAGGGGCGAGAGGCGGGGGACACCCTGGACAGGTCGCCAGTCCATCGCAGGGCCACACAGAGACGAACGAGACAAACAACCACACACCCACTCACACCTAAGGACAATTTTACCAGCCCAATTAGCCTGACAGTCATGTTTTTGGTCTGTGGGAGGAAACCGGAGTACCCGGAGAAAACCCACGCATGCATGGGGAGAACATGCAAACTCCACGCAGAGAGGCCGCGGAGCCGGGACGCGAACCCACGACCTCCTTGCTGCGAGGCAACAGTGCTAACCAACTGCGCCACCAAGCAGCCTGTATTACAGCATATTTGTGAAAATCTAAAAATTTACTTCTTCTAGAGCAATTTTGCAGGACATTTCTGAATTAAAAAATGCAAGAAAAAAAAACATTGCCAATGTACTTTCATAAACCAAAACATTTAAAAACAAATTTTTGTTGTGCCACCTCTTTACCATTGGTGCCCCCTACTGAGCCATACCCTTAAAAATTCTTTACCCGCCCCTGTATGTCATCTATCTTATTCTTATCTGAAAGAAAATGTGAGGGAGGCTGGATGGAGGATTTCCCTGAACACAAGCTGACCTTCCCAGCTCTTATCACAGTGGTTGCACCTTTCTTTCTGACCATTCACATTGTTTACTGCAACAATTTAAGCAAAAATATAAAACTGAATGTCTGCTGAATCAAAACTAATGTTTCTTTTTCCAGTACTGATGAGATAATTTCCCTTTATAATGAATAAATAATTACAAAACAAAGTAAAAGAAAGTGAGCGCTGATTGTACCGCTAATATAATTTTATTTCCTGTCTTTAATATTGATCTCAGAACTTGTCGTGACTGTGTGTGCATGTGCAAAACTTCTGATCTGAACTCGTTGCTACCATCACCTTTACTCAAATCCTGCTCTCGAACCAGACCGCTGTGTCTTGTTGGGTCACTTGTGGTAGAAGCCATTAAATGGCTCAGCACAACAGTCCTGCTGTGAAATTAATGCAAAATTCTAGCAGCGATTTCTTAATAATTTCTGTCTCCACAGGTACTTTACCCTGAGGCTGCTATGTAATGAGCTTACACATGTCTAAAATGGGGATGTGCAGTGTTATCTTGGCTTGAATTTGATCTTTTCCCACAATATTTTAATCACTCCACTCAGAGGTGACTCTTCAGGACTACTTTAAATGACATTGCAGATACTTACTTGTGTAATTCGATTAGTTTTAAGACTGTCAACGTTGACTCAACGATCTTATAATAGAAATGAAAACAGGAATATTCTTAAAATGAGATGTCAGGGATTTCTTAATGTGCATTATGATCCTAATGAAAAGAAATGCTTCAGTTCATAGAATGTGTAAAAATCCATAGTAGTATTTATCCTATGCAGAGCTTTTTAAGCTTTACAAGTTTAGCTTGAGAAGGATTATAGTGATTCAAACTGTATCAAAGTTAGTCAGTGAAGAAAAAGCCCTAAAATAGTTGAATCAGCAAATATCAATATATTCTAAGGCTTAATGTTTAATTTGGATCGTGTTCTAACTCTATAATACCAAATGCATCATATTTGACACTCCAAGTTCTAAGTTTGTAGGACTTCTACTCATAGCTGCAGGAACATATTTTCAGCAGGGGGTACTGAAAAATAAAAAAGCTCAACTGCACTTAACTCGCAACTCGCTATGTACAAGTGAAGCATATGCCTACGTGTAGTATATGCATTGAAATGAGTCTCATAGAAATTAAGGCAATATCATGAAACACAACACAACAAGACGCTCCTGTCAACACACCTCTGGTCCCAGTCATCACACTCTCAGGGTGCTGCTGCTGTTTTCTGGTGACCAAACTGGGCTGCAACTGTGCCTCTAACTCACTGTTGCTGCATCTTTTTTTGCATTCTCGAGGCTTCCCCAAAAAAGTCTAAAATCCACTTTTGCATCATTTGTGGTAAATATATCTTTGAGGTCACCAGCAGGGGGTGCTGCAGCACTTCCCGTGGTACTGCCTCTACTTCGTTAACAAGATTGAGGCCCTGTCCTAATACTCGCACTTCCACCTTACGGTCCTCATCGTGCGGACTTTGGCGAAATGCGTAGCAAGGGTGGAAAAGGGGGCGGGGACAAGGTCCGGAGTCTCCACTCAAGAGAATCGGGACACCCTAAGCACTTGCGCACCTCCGCGGGAACACGTAACTGAGGGGCACAAGGGTGGAAGTGGGAGTAAGACTTTCCAAACCTGCTGCATAAAACACTTTACTTGCCCTCTGGTGGATAATTAGAGTACTGCAGTAGGCAAGTGCCATTTTGATTTAATTTTATTGCATTGTTATATATGTTAACACAATAAAATATAATTATAAATGTATATATTGCTCTTCAATAAATTTCAAGGACAAAGTGCTTCACACTACAGTCACCCACATACATTCATACACTGATGGCAGTGAGCTAGATTCAGGGTATTTAAGAGCCTTATACAATTGATTTCCCAAACTCTTCAAAAAAGTCTGGTAAATAACCAACAGAATGACTGAATAAATAAATAATACATTTAAAAAGTGATTACTATGTGTTGTGTGCTTAATTAAAACTTGATCAACTTTGGAAAAGACCCAGATGGCTATCACAAGCCCAGACCATGACCCATCTACCTCTGTGCCAGTCTACGGCTTTCCCCAATATGAAAACATGATATTTTCATTGTAAATCTTGTTTTCACCACACCAACATAAAGTTTTATTCAGAACATGATCAAAACGTTGACTCCAAACATGTACAATTTGCTCAGATGTTGTAGCAACTAACCAGACAGTTCATTGCATTACCAGGCTCATCATCACTTCTTCTTTTTCAGTAATTACATCTGTACGTTTTAGAGATGTAGACGTTTGGTAAGTTGTTAATTACCTTTTTGTTTGACATGCATAGAGTGTTGGCTGCAGCCTTCATCAGAAGTGTCACAGGGGTTGGCGCGTCGTCGTGTCTTCATCTGAAAACTGGAGGTGGCAGTCGAAACATGTCAAGTAAAAGGGTAATTAACAACATCCCAAATGTCTACATGTCTGATGAAAATAACCTAAATTCTCATCATATTTAATGTTTCTGAAACACAACTTCAAACAATTACTGCATGATATTCTCTGATGACATTATCACAACTGATCCGAAATCTCATGCAACAATAGGGGGAAAGTGTTTTTATCAATTTGTGCTTAAATTCTTGCAAATTCAAGTCATTTTCTGAACAAAAGAGTCAAAATATACGTAAATGTATAGCTTTCAGTTTATGTAAATAGCTCACATCCTTTAGTTTTCTGTGCATTACCTCTATCGGGACTGTAAATCTTTATAAAATGCCCACTCCACATTGCACAATAAGAATAGTTCCTAATTAGTTTGATGTTGGTTGAATGAAGCTTGCTACAGGCAATGAGACATTGGGGATACATTGTAGAGTGAAGAACACAGCGCACTCACTGTTTCTCCTTCACAACCCTCTGGAGATGCCAGTGAAGACATAAAACTGACAAAACTTAGTTTGAAATGCTGGACTGTCTGTGTGGCAAATTAATATATTAAAAGAGAATCAAACAAGCACTCAGGATCATTATGCATTTTCTACAGATTACTGCGGAAGGTGATGTCATGTTTTAAAAGACTTTGCCCTTGAAAAACTTATGCACAATGTCTTTCAATCTATTAGAGCAATGTAGCGTGCAAATTACTGACAACTTCAGTTGTAAAGCTGACATTTTTAAAATACTTAATTAGCTTAAAAAAGAAAGACAGACTTGTATACATAATGCATTAACTTAAAAGTTGCAGCAGTACATCAGGTGATTGAACAAAACTCCCGTACAGCTAAAAAGTCTTGCAGAAGTCTCACACAGACACAATCAAAGGCAGGTGACTTATGATGTCATGCTGTTCTAAGTCATGCAGAATGGAGGCTGGCTTTGCTCTGCTGAAATAACCACAGACCCCACAGGAAAAGACACCACCTCTGTGGTAGCAAACAACAACTCACCAAAATTCCAATTTACTCCTCCACATCAATTCACACCAACACAGGTCAGCCATGATGCACCTATTGATGCGCCCACGTAACATCAGAGACACTGACCTTTGCACTTTTGCCTTTCTAATCCCTGGTCCATAAAACTCAACAAGCTGGGGGGGAGGGTTGTCTCAAACTTATAATGCGTTGACTCATCTTGTTTTTATGTCCATCTAAGACGAGACAGTATTTCTGTGTAGAGTTGACTACAATGATTGGATTTGTCTCTTCATAATACAGTTTCAGCTCAGCAGCAGCAGCAGCAGCTCGTGAACAGTGACGATGGATTTTCTCGACCATGTGGCTCTAATGACCATTATGGAATAACTGTTTCTCATGCAGCGCTGGACTGACTGTTTGAAAGTCTCGCAGCAGTCTTTCTGAACGGACCTGAAAGAGTTTTGTTCATTCTGAACCAAAAAGGATAAAAAGAGTGAACTGAAAAATGCTTTTTAGAGGGGGAACAATTACAAACAGACTAATTTTAGCTTCTCCACAGAGAAGAGAGTTGTAAATATTAATAAGTGAGGTACGAATCTATTTTTCTCTTTTCTCTGTGCAGGCAAAATATTGCAGACAGGCTCATTAATAGAAATGTCTTCATTTTTGCTCATCCTTTTATATTTAAGATTTTCTCAAGTAATTTCTGTACACCTATTGTTGGAGAATCTCCCCCCACATTTTGAACTTCATCTATCCCAAAACCCATGCCAAAATATGAAAATTAACCACAAATTCCATTGAATATGTAGTAATGGCAGTAAATCAAATTTTAATTACAGTAAAAATATTCTTGGAAACTGCCGACTTTTTTTACTTATTACCGGTAATTCTGTATAAAAGTCAGAACAGTTTCTTTGTAGAAATAATTGAAAATTGCTGCAAATTTTTACAAATTAATGAACCCAGCAACAATGAACCAGTGTTTATTCCCATATTTTATTAGGTTTTTTGGGACCATTCTCTTTTTTTATTGTTGTCCCATACGCTCCTGTTATATTCTGTGGGATTGTTTTAGATTATCAAAGCAATAGGAATATTTGAATCATTTTTTCTTCTGTATCTGACTCCTATAATGTTAAAAGATGCATGAATTATGATGCTGATCTAAGATTCAAGTACTGAAATTAGTCAAATCCCAGAATGACTTCTGCTTTGAATGTTCCTGGTTGCCTTAATATTTAATATTTACCAATCAAACATAGGGGGGATAAAGGGCAAATAAGTGACAAACATCAACATCTTCAGACAGTTTGAAAATGAATGTCCTGCCTCAACAGACGGTGCAGCGCACTTAGGAGTCCTGTTTAATTTAATCTACAGTACCACTATCACACCACTAGGAGGAACATTTATTCAAAGGTAAGACACGTGCTATTATTAGTTTTATTTAAAATAATAAAATCTTACAAAGTATGTTTTAATACAGCTAAATACAAAGTGCAAAGTACAAAAATCCAGCAGATGTCAACAAGGCAGGATCACTTCATCCCAGTTGTTTTTATTGTTTTCATTCTCTTTTTTCTTTCACTATACAAATCTCTCTTTCCTTTCAAATCCTCTCTTCCAGCATTATTGTGCCAACTTCTATTTCAGCTCTAATCGTTTTAGAAATTCATGGCTAAGTGGCAGGCAGCTGAAAGTCCCAGCAGACCCATTACCCATAATTCAGTGTTGAGGAATCTCATTGCTGTGCTATACTGAAAAATGTCTCACTGTAAGACTTGTGCAATGCTTGTTATCAAGCTAATAACACTTAGCAATACACATTTCACAGCAACGCATGCCTCACAGTCTTTGAAGTCCAGCAACGACTGAACAGGAAACATTTACTTTGGGAGGGATTTGCTATTAGATAATTAGAGCATTTTGACTATAAAGCAAATCAGAGCATCACATTTCTAAGTTTTAATGTAAAAACATTAAATTAAAACATCATTTTAAAAATGTTTGCATCATTGAGATGCAGTGTGCACATGCTGTGTGTATTAATGCACCACCACATGTTGGCCGGATGGTCCCCTTCCTGTTTAACTTGAAGGAGAAGTCATCCATGGATTCTCTAAAAGAATAACACATTTTGATCCTTTAGATCCCGGGACACCTTCCACTTCGCTTTCTTCCATCTTAAACAAGTCTCATCTGAGAGAAGCCAGTGACCTTTCTGACTCTAACAAATGGCTTTTCCTTGCATGATACATTTTGAGCTTAAATTTGTAAATGCAGGGAAAATGAAGTCCGCTGGAAGTTGCTTTGGGAAGTTTTCATGTTTTTGCCATGATGTTGCAAAGTTCTGTGATTCAGTATTTTGTGACTTTTTTTTTGTCTCCTACCAGACTAGCTTTTAATTCATAAAGCATAACAGATTTGAAATAGCAAAACTGCAAAGTCTTGACAAATCAATGCATTCAAGGCCAAATGAAATAGAAAAATAGATGCAGTGCATTTTTAAAAAAAAGCTCTTTATATTTTCAATAAGACTCACTGCTCTTTCTTGATGCAGGGACCATTATTCAAAGGTCTTCAAATAAAAATACATTCACATATAGGAGATTCAAATGAAATACTAATAACACCTCAGGTAGCTATTTATTTGAATCTGTCAACTCTTTTACAAGAATCAAAAGGGGAGAGCTTTTAAGTTCACAGGAACTCTATAAAGAGCTGCAGGCTGTTGTGTTTCAAGGTTTTCTATTGTTTAGAAATCTGCCATATGTGTCATTAGCTCCTAAACTCATGAATCAAACACTGATATAAAGTTCATATGTCTTTAAATGAGCTTTTTACACCCCTGCCTGGTCTTTCACAAGTCCCTATAATTTTGAAAGAAGAAAGCCTTTTATTCACAGACTCTTTTCTTTTTACTTTACTGTCATTACTTTTTTTTGTCACCCTCTGATGACAAGAAAATCCCAACTTCTAAGAGAGAAGGATGGATGATTAGATTTCTTTAAACAAAATTACTGCTTCATGACAAAATAATGACCAATTTTTCTCTTTGTAGTAGACAGAACTTTTAATGTTTGTCTTGTAAAACTTTCCGTGGTTTCTGGTCAGCACAGTACAGTTGTTTTTGGTTTGTTTTTTTACAATAGAGCTCCATGGTGGAGCAGGAAAAGAAAAAAAACATTGCAAGTTTGAATTTCAGTTGGGGACTTTTTGTGTGGAGGTTGCATGTTCTCCTTGGTCCTAAATGGTGTTTTTTTTCCTGGTACTCCAGTAGATTCATTCTAAATTTATTTCTAAAACGCCTTTAGGTGGTTGTTTGTCTCCATGTGCTCGTAAAATGGACTGGTGACCTGTCTAAGATGTACTCTTTTGATCGCTGGGTCAGGCGTGTGCCTAAAAATAATGCAAATGTTGAGTTAACTTTAAACAGTCTTGACATTTTTGAGCTGGAACCTTATTTTTTCACATATTCAAAGGTTGAAACCTACGTTATAATTATTACATTAAAATAAATCTCAGATGGAGTTTCTTTAGCATTTGACATGTTCCTGGAGAAAATTTCTCCACCACAAAAAAACATTTTATTTCTTAATTAACCTGAATTTTCCTATTAATGACAGATGTAATCATGTGGATCTTGATGCTTACCAGATGTGTGATTGTGTGACAGTGATCAGCAGGACAATAAAACCCCATGTACACCCAAAATGACTTTAATACGTGCAGGAATTTCATCCTAGTAGTATTTTCCTTTTTTATTAATTTGAATCAGCAGAAAACACAGAAATCTGCCTTTTACTGTGGTTTCTTCTGAATCTCTTTTCCTGTAAATGTCACCGTTTTAATTCTTGCAGTCTAGAAACAGATAATATTCCATTTCCAAAGAGCAAAGCTATCCTCAGAACATCAAAGGAGGAGTTTTGCTCGCGGTACACCCACCATCAGCACAAACCCCACAAAGGTTGGTGCAGATGCCCTATACTATCTTCCTTCACCTTAGAAGAATTTACACAACCAGATGTGTTTGAGGAGAACCCAGGAGGGATCAACAAAGACTCTGACCCACCTAAGTCACAGATGTTTAATGCAGCATCCTAGTCAGACTTCTGGACAGTCTCTTTCATCTGACCATCAGACTGCTGAAGGCTTATCAGCTGCTCCATGGACAGGGCGATGGCTGCATTTTGTCCCAGGGTTTTCTTCCTACAGCAAGTATCAACTTTTAATGCAGTTTACAGCTCATATACAACGAATAAGCCATAACATTATGAGATCTATTCCTGCTAAGACAGGCCTAACGGTAAAACAGCTTCCTAACCTTATTAATAAAGACTACAGGAAGCCGAGGAGAGAAAAACAAGATCAACATCTGAACTCAGTGGGACTTTAAATGAAAACTTGCATCAACAGATCCCAGCAGATCAGAGGCCAAATACAGATTTTACCTGTTTATTTAAGCCCGCAGGTCTTAGAATTCTCTGAATGTATGTTGACAAGGCTCAGGATTGTAATTATCTAGTATCCATGCTGCTGGGCCAGAAAATTATACTGAACTTCCTCTGACCGCCACCCCACATCTCCTTCGCAGTGGCAAGGGTCAGAAGCTCTGGAACATGCTGGGAGGGCTCAAATATCACAGACTTTCCATAAAAAAAGAAGCAAACATATCATTTCCTCAACATCTGCTGCCACAGCAGGTTTTTGCCTCCTAAGCTGGCAGGGTCTTGCACAACTGACACAAACTGGATTTAAACCAATGGGATGATTATTGCTGCAGCACGACGTAGCTTGGACTTGCCGTTTCTGGCGCAGGGAGCCAGGATGGTTATTATCAGTGAGACACTTCAAATGCTCACCTTACAAGGTGCCATAATCAGGCAGGAAGACACAGAAAGGCCAAATTGGCATAAAGAAAATGGATAAAAAGCCCCGAGCGACTTTTAAAATGTGAGCATGTAGAAGTTTTCCTTGCTTGGATGCATATTTATAGAAACCTGTACAATGTTCACATCATGTCATGCTACATAATGGTCCGTGGATACAATGCATGCATATCTGACTTTGAAAGAACAAATAAAACACACAGACACCTCGGTTCTAGTCCACTGCTTTTGTTTTCTACTTTACTGCTGAGGTAGGGAACGATTGGTATGGTTCAATAACCCAAATCCTCCCTCTCTAATTTAATACACCATAGAGGGAGGCCTTACGCAAGAAAAAGTGAAGAGAGTGCATAAAACTAATGATTATATCATTATGGACATTTTATTATTAAGTTAATTCTTACAAAGCCACCTTTTTAGTCATTTGGTTCATTCTTTTTTTTAGATTATCTTTAATCTAAGAAAGGCTAATCCACATTTACTGGGACACTGAGGGTTTTTTGTTGCATGAAGTGTTCCAAAATTGCACAAAGTGACAAAGTTTGTTCCATGAATAATTTACATTTAGCACAAAAACTATCCAGTTTATGTTTGAACAAAAAATGTTGGTGAGTTTGAAAATGTATTTAGCATTTCAGAATGTGTTCAGCATCTTCAGAATTGTTCTATTTATTCATTTGACGCAATAAAATGTCAGAATTTAAAAGTTAAAACATGCAAGTGTTGCTTTTGCAGATTTTAGAGCTGCACACAGCTGTGAACAAGGGCCAGGGGGCAGAAGGACTGCAAAATCTCATCAGCTCCCAGAGAAAAGGGAGGAACCTCTAATAGATTTATTGTCCAAGTTTACTGAAGGTGCAGTTTTTACCACGGGGATTACAAATTCAGCCCCGTTCCCACTCCTAATCTGGTCATTTGTCAGGTTTTGTTTGGACAAAGAATATCTTTTATTTATGGTTGTATTTAATGCATGTTAATCATTAATCAACACTGTAAAAATATATTGTTTTATAAATGGCCGCTATGATAAAGCTTCTAAATGCAACAGGGAGGCTTTTTTTGTTGTTGTGACAAGACAGAGCTGTTCAGTAACACTTTGTGAATACACTCCTTTATAAATCTATAATGAGTTTATTTATTGCCTGTGACTTCCAAACTTTTTTATGGTCAACTTATTTACCTTTCTCCTCCACACTTCAGAGCCTTAATGCCTAAAATAAAATGTCCTATTAAATATGATCTGAACACTCAAAATAAGAGTCTTCCAGAAAAATAAGACATTTTATCTGAAATGTTCTTTAGCTGTCAGTTTGTCGTGACTCACAGGTCTAGGTCTTAAAGCATTCACAGGTATTATTTCACAGAACATACAGTAAGTAGAAAACAGGAATAACACTTTAATTCAAAAGGTTTTGTAATTGCAGCTAACTGAACATGGCTCTAGAGTGCCATCCTGTCTCCTCTGGTTTATTTCCCCATTTTATTTCCTTATAAGTTGAAAATATGAAGCATTTTTGCAGGTTTTGATGAACACAACACACCTATCACTTTTTCTGACAGTTTCAAAGTCTGCAATTTCAAAGTCAGCACTTAAATTCCTTTTCTCAGTAATTGCAGCTGCAGGTCTCTGTGGGTTTTCTACAGTATCTCTCTATAAAATGGGCACATATTTTCACTGTGAATTTCGCTCATTCCTTCAGGCAAAAACCAGTCAAGCCCTTTCAGGCAAAACGGGCTCACAGGCAATTTGACGTTTCATTTATATGACACCTCCAAAGTTTTAAAAATTGGAAAGGCTTTCTTTTTAGATGTTCAATTTAAGCACAAGGTAACTGAATGATACTTTTACACTAAGAGAGTCAGTTTTTAAGATGTGTAATTTCTATTACTATCGGGGTACCAGCATTTCAATGAAAAATACTGCAGAAATAACGCTATATACTGTTGTTTTTATGCTAACGTAAAACTAAAATCTAAATTCTGCATCAGTTGCATTTAAACTTGCAGCTGAGACACTTGTTTTTTCAGGATTACAGTAATAAAAATGTCCATTTAAGATTTATTTACATTTTCAGTCTGTGCAAAAACACTTTGCATCATTGTTAATAATACATGCAATCATGGTAACTAATTAAATGTTTGTTGAATGTTTAATTCTATTTTGAAATGACTTCTTGTTTTCCATCTTTGGAAAATGAGACAAACATTTTCCACCGGAAGGTCTACATTCAGTAGTATTTGCATGAAACAGTTACAGAAATATGCAGACCAAACCAAAAGTCTACGTGTAGAAATAAAGGTTTTGCAGCACAAACATAAAACAAGCGATTCAAATAATGAATGATGTTCAGCGTGGGTATTATTTGTTTGTTGTTTTGCTAATAATGTTTGTCTTGTAATGAAATTGATTATTGTAAACCAATCTGAGCCTTAAGGTACCCTTCAATCAGTCATTAGCCTACATTTAGAATCGTTTGTTATCTTTTTACAGCCCCGGGCACAAGCCTGTTTTCATTGACTGAATATTTAAAATCCTCAACTCTGCAGAAGGTGAGATCAGCCCAGACAAAGGTGCAGCCATAAATAAACCATCGGCATCGCTATGTGCTTATCTTGATCCAACTCTTTTCACAGAACACAAATGGATGGAAACATGCATTTGCATTTTTTTAGGTAATGTATGTTTCCTTTCCCTTTTAGTTTACAGTCAATGTAGATAAATACCTTGTGAGTACTTTGCAGGGAAAATTAAAAGAATACCTGCAAAATCAAGATGCTCCTATTGCTTTGTAAACTCAATAATCTACCTGGGGAAAAAAAGCATTTAGCACACGGTTCAATTTGACAGAACTGCAAGCATTGACGTCTAAAGAAAGTTCTAATTCTGAACAGAAATTCAGTCACGCTGTCATTCCCCATGAGTTTGATTATAATTTATGAGAAAATGGGTTTAAATAAGTGGGTCACGCTCAAACCACCTGTGCTATTGTCGATGAGATGCTTATATCGAACTGAAGTTTCCCTCAGCTTGTTTTTTTTTCTTTGATTAGTTTCTGTTGTAGTTTCTGCTTGTCTTTTGTTAAATCCCAACCCACTCACCGCACACCAAGTGATAAGCAGCATTCCTTGGTGCAGGCTGTAGCATGTGTATGCAGGACTTGTTGTTTATAATGTGAATACGACTCCTGTTGTTATTGATTCTGTCCGAGAGATGAGCCCTCTGGGTTTTTCTGATGTTTATGCAGGAGAATGGTGATGCTTGCTAAGTGGAAGAGAGACAAAAAAATCAATAGACAAGGTGAGGGGAGGGGGGGCAGGCATCTCTTAGTCCGGGACATGTTTTAAATTCCAGTTTTTCTTCTATTTTGAAGCACTTTGAGGGTCATGTGTGTAGATCAACAACTTGTCATATTTTTTATGATTACTGAGTTAGAGGTCTTCATCAGTTGTGGATTTGTGGCTGAAGAGAGGTTATTGGCAAAAGAACTGGCGTGTATTTTGCTTTACAGTCTTTTAGAACGTTATGTATTTTATGTTTAAAGTGGATAAATTTGGACATTTTTTTAAACTATCTGAAATCTATGCATTGTCCCTTTGCCATACCTATTAAAGGCACACTATGTAACTTTTTCATATTGTATTATGTGCATTATTTTTCGGTGCCCTGAAATCTCACAAAGTCACATATTTTGAGGGTTAGGCTAACCCAATGTGGCTGGCTGTCATGCTAGCACTGGAATGTTTTTAGCTCATGATTCCTACATTTTTTCGATCTCTCCCTGCTTGAACACAGCTGATTTCTTTGAATGAGTGATGAACCGCTCCAGTAGAAAGCAATGAAGGCTGAGGAGACATTTCAACAGTTAGATTTAGGTGTTTCTGAGCAGAAACAATGCTAACATTTTACAGCAGTGATTTAAAACGGACACTAGGGGGTGCTAAAAACAAGAAAACTGCACCGTGTGCCTTTAAATTACAGGCATTTACTAAATACACCATATCTGCAACAATGTAGGTGGTATGTGTCAAAAACATTCAAATACCATGAGATGAATGTTTGATTTGCCTAATATTTTAATTATTGTGGCCAACAAGACTTTCAACTTATTTGTTTTGCTGTTTTTCCTGAGGTATCCATTAATATAAAACAATTGCTGATGAGGTAACTTTCATTCACAGTAAAGCAAAAATGTAATTTCTGCATAATTTACAGAAACTGGGCTGAATCACATAAATCTTTGTCAAATTGTCCTTAAATGGCTGCAGAGAACTGGCTCATCAGCACTAGAATCCATAGAAAATGCCTGTGGGTGTTCAGAGCAATTTTATATTCATTAGTTCACTATCCTGTTTTGCTGATGCTCCACTTGTTCTGAAATATTTCACATTTTGCAGACACTCACTGATAAGTTTTAGTTGCCCACCTGTTACTCAGCATTAATATCCCGAAGAGTTCGGGACCAGAATCCTGTCCCTGAATAAACACAAGATATATACAATTAAGGTGTCAGAAAAAGGTCTGGAGCTTGGGAGCAAAAACATGTTATTCAGGTTGGTTAATTAATGTTTTTGACAGTTAAATTGGCACTAATGACTATTTATGAATGTTTTTTAAATCCAAGAATGTTTATATGGAGACTCTTTCGCCACACACAAAAATATCACTGAGCAAAAAGAAATGCACAAGGTATTAGTAGTCAGGACCCTGAATTCTTATAATAATTCAACTTTCTTAAGCAAAGAAAAAGTGAAAAAATTAGACATTTTCTCACTCAACTCTTTATAACCCTACTGAACTCCAGCATAAAGAGACAGATCCATTACGAAATTGAACTTGATACAAGTTGTATGGGAGAAATCTCTTTAGGAACAAAAGAAAAAAAGCTGAGGTAATAATAGAGCCTTCAACCTCTCAGCACTACAAAAAGAAACGTACAGGCAGATCAATTCAGCAGTGCTCCCTCAGCATTTTGTTTCTACAAGTCATTCAATGCCTAATGGAAACAAAAATGTCAATTTGCAATGTAAAATAGTTTCTGTGATCTAACACTTTCGTGGGCTAATGAATTGGTTTTGGAACCTTATTAAATTTTTAAAAGGTTTACAGCGGAGGACGAACTGGAAACTGTGGCATCGTAGCATCATCAGGGTGTCGTGTCCTATCTGTGCAGCACGGGGACAGAGTTGGAAGAAGGGCAGACGTGCCGTCACCTCCTCCTGGTTGCTATGGTGAAGAAGATGAAATGCACCGAGAAAGCAGCATCGTAAGCACAGTAAAAGCCGACAGGATTATCATTCAGCAGGTGGTAACCTCCTCTAGGTAATGAGTAGTTCAGGACTTCCTTAACGCACAGGGAGGGCTCCGTCCAGCCACCTGCATAGTGACTGACGTGTCAGGTCACTGATTGAGTGTAGCAGCTATTTTAGATCTCTAACTGCTCCGTACAATTATAAAACATTTTTTCTCTCATGCATTACTTTTAAAACCATCATTTTGTACATTTGAGACACATTTTCTAATCAAAGAATGAGAAACAAAGTGGAAATAAGCCCCCTTTATTCAATATTGATTTACATTTTATATAAAAATTACTTACATTTATTACATTTCTTCAAAATACAAGCAGCCAAACAACATACAAATCAAATACAAAATTATAAAATTTCTTATATCTATCTTCTTCTGCAGAAACGTGTTTTATAATAACTCCTATTAACCTTTGTGACTGTGGTAAATCTCTTCCTGTTGATGCCTTCAATCCATCTGTAGACATATATGAGACTTAGAAAAATATGGTATTCATTATCTGTCCTTTCTGTGAACAATACAGGAATTTAACAAGTGAACATTCAGCATGGGCTTCATGCTTCATATGATGTATTTCCATTGAGTAGACCTTGAAATTGGGAGAAATTATAAAGACATAACAGCGGTGGTATTACATACAGAGTGAAAGAAAAAGACAAGAATCATTGTATGAATAAATCCACCTGGAGTAGAGCAGAAAAAAAGATAAAAACTCAAAAAAATATCATCTGAGAAGCTCTGTGGTCCGTCAAGTACATAGAAAAAGAAACACAAGTAACTCTTTGTCACTTTACATCCATTTGCTCAGAAAATGTAACCAAACCTTCCTTCATAACCCTGACAAAAAAAATTTTTTCTCTTTTTTAAACTAGTATCAGCTATGGGTACAAATTGTAGCACTGAATTTTAACATCTGAGCTGTGCACAAGAGTGGCTTATGGTGTTAATCAAGTTTTTGCAAATCAGCAGCTTTACTTTAGAACAGTATATAATATAGTGCTGTTTAACTTATCGTTAACCAAAAATTAAAAAAAGCTAACTGTATACTGTATGTAAAATAAAACTCTTGGACACACCAACAAAGACGTTATGCTGATGCTAAACAAGTAAAACCCAGGAGCCTTTTAGGAAATAGAAAAATCTTCTTTCCTCCTTCGTATTTTACAATGTACACTGTGGTAAAAAAAGAAGGAAAAAAGTAAAAAGTGTAAAGTTAGGCTATGCGGCGGTTTCACGAATTGTCCCTTCTAGTTTCTTTGGGAGTAGCTCTCTCCTCTCGTCGATACTGATGACTGGCTTTCGACAGTTTTGCCCGTCGATATAGATCTTTGCATACACGGGGTTGGAGTAGTTCATGGGCTGCAGAGGAAAGAAATACGTTATTGACAAAAATATGAACGTGTACTTTAAAAAAAACAAGTAGCAATGCATAATACTGCCTGGTACTTACAGGGTATGCTCCCCTGTTCTTACAGGGGTAAGTACAGGGTATTTATGGTAGTATGAACAGGGTATGTATTGCCATAAGTACCATGCGTACTCTAATACAATAAATACATCTGTAAGTACTATGTATATAACCTTTTTAAGTACCTGCACATACTCCAATAAGTGCCCTTTACTTACACTGTACATATAAAAGTACGCAGTTTTCCATGTAAGTACCCCCGCAAGTAACCAGTATTTACCCTGATTGTATCCTTGTAAGTACCCTGTACTTATATTGTTCATACCCTCATAAGTATACTGTATGTACTCCCTTAAGTACCCAGTACCTATGCTGTATTTACCCCCTTAAGTACCAGGTAACAAGTTATTTCATAATGCAGCTGGGTCCCTCTACATACAGCTATAAGTACCATGTATATACCCCTGTATGTACCTAATATGTATGTACTCAAGTAAGTACCCTGTACTTGTTTTTTAAGCACCCTCATAAATACTTAGCCAGTGCATAGTCCCTGAAGTATCCTGTACGTACCCCATTGATACTTACCCTGTCTGTACCCTCATGAGTACAGAGTATGTACCGTGTAAGTACTGGGCTGTATTATGTATTGCTATCAAAAATCACAACAAAGCTATAAAAATAAACATCTTTCTTTAATTTAACCGAATCAAGAAGTTCTTGTCAGCAAACATAAATCCGTCATACACAAACCACCTCTTAGATTTATTTGGAGTCATGATTCATCCCCCTTGGGAAGTCCAATTTCCACTCTTGTTTTAGTTAATTTTGATCTTGAGCATCTATCTGGGGTTCTCTCTGTTTCCCATTTAGCTCCAGCTTGGCACCGAGGGAATTGAACACAGAATGTTTATCAGTTAGTTTGCTGAAAACAGCTGCTTGCTGCACCTTGCAAAAAAAAAAAAATCAATAGGCACAGATTTAGAAGCTGTTTTGCAATGCTACAAAAAATTAGCCAACATAGCTTTAGAAGTTCCGAAGAACTGAGTGAGATTGAAAAGTTAGACGCTTGTTCTCTAAGAGATTTTGGAGGGAAAAGAAATATTAGTGAGCAGATTAATAATTAAAGCTTTCATTTGAAGTACGGAGAATTTAAAAAGCCTCTGACCCAGTGAAAAGAAAGAAAACATGCATATTATTTGTGTTTTGCTCAGCACGCATGCAGACTAATAACTAAACATTAAAACGATGTAATCACAGGGCCAGACCAAATTCTGCTTAACTGACATCAAGGTCATTTTGACATGAATCTAATTAAAGTCTAGTCATAAAATCCAAAAAGAAAAAAATGCATTCAGAAGCAGAATGCATTAAATTCAAAATAATAGAAAAAAAAACAGAAAATGCATTTGCACAGTCCTCAATTGTACTATTATTTTTCTTTCCTTAACCTTCGCACTGTCCTTATTTTAGAGCCTATGGAGCTTTCTAGTTTTTTAGGGTCAATTTGACTCCCTAAAACAGCACAAAGGTTAAAAATTAGAGAAAGTTTGTAAATAATCACCTGTCCAGGGATAACCTCCTTGGGCACAGAATTCATACTCAAGTTGTTAGGGTCACTGGATTTTACACACCAGCCCTGCAACAAGACAACCACCATCTCCATTTACCACACAGAGTATAAGAGCCTCACAGTTTGGCAATGATCATGTTCAAACTTTATAATCAGTTCAGCTGGCATGTCCATAAAACTCTGGCTTGATTCAAAACAAAATCTCAGAAAATCAAAAAGAAATTGGTTTTAAATCAGCACATCTTGGTTAAAAATACAGCCAGGCAGAACTCACAACAGCAAATGTCAAAGTTGGCAGCGCAAATAGCAATAGGATTAGTCTTAAAGCTCTAGCAGGTGAGCTATATACTAGAGAGGGTGTTATGATTCATTTGATATACCGAGAGTTAGAAAGGGGTTGAGAACCATGAACACAATAAATCACCAACAAATGGAAAGTCATCTTGGTTCAAGGCACCTGTAAGCTCATAATCACTTTTACAAAATCTGTAAAAGCCTCAGGAAATCCTAGATAATAGAACTTGGAGTTAGTAACCACATTTTAAAATAAGAGCTCATCAATTTAAAAACATATAGAATAGTTCTTGCATTTTCCTGCAGTTAAACATAACAAATGCGCAACATTTTTAGCCAATTAAACGGTTTTAACTTGTGAACTGGTGCAGTATTCACCAAGGGCGTTTGAGAGGGGAAAAAATAATACATATGGCAAAACTTACCGTAGATGTTCAAAACACATTGCTAACAATGACCAAACTCATTTATGTGCTGCTCGATCGAATTAAAATCTCATTTATTCATACAGAGGGACATCTCTGCATGTGTTTGGACCCAATTAAAATGTTTAATTGAAATGCAGTTTCCATATAAAAGTCAAATTGTTTGTTTTTATGTTAGAAAATACTTCTTATGTCATTTTCCTACCCGTAAAATGTCCCTGCATCGCATTAAAGCCGTCATGTTTATGAATAAGAACAAATTCATTAAGCCAGCCCACCTTCTGAGGGTCCAGTGTGAAGTTGGGTCTCAGCAGGCTGCCTGCATCAGCGTGGTTGTCGTGGTCCACCTCATACATGTTGTATGACGGGTTCCCTATCTCCACGTTTATCCCTCCGTTTGTCATCGGCTGCCTCTGGACTCGTTTTCCCCTGAGGTGTGTGTGTGGAGTCAGCCATCATTAACATAACACACAACATCCAGGTCAGTGCTCTGCACAGCTCCACAAAACAAATCGCACTGCACTACTTGGAGACTAGAAGTCAGCTGCTATCATCAGAGCACATTCTGAATAAGCAAACAAACTTTTCATTTATGATTTTTTTTCATTCATCTTCAAAAACTGCGAGCTGTTTGATCTCTCGTCATCAGTGGCTGCTTAGAAGCCTTTTTTTAATTTCCATCCTTTTATTTTTATCTACATACCTTTGCCTCCGTCTGCAGATGTAAACACCTGCTACCACCGTCACAATCAAGATAACCAACAGGACCAGAGGCACAATGATAGCAATGCTCCCTGGAGGACGAACAGAGGAGAAATGGTGTGAAGTGTTGAGCAATGATCAAAAACAAAAAGGGTATGGTGAGTTCAGATAACTTCCGACGTTGCAAAAATGTCACCTTTGATCATTGTTTTCATTGCATTGATTAAACATCTGTAACCCTAGCAGTAGTGCAGTACGAGTGAAAGGTGCAGAGGAATTTTTAGGGAAACAATGAAGCTAATATGATGCACAAATTAGAGCATATTCAGAATAAATTTTCTATTACTAAAATCTCCTCGGTAGCCTCGGTAGAGGCTTTGTGTTCAAACACTGCAGACTGGCTCATTTGGCTGGAGTTCCTTTTAGCTAAGCTCACATGTAAATAAACCAAGTGTGCTGCATGAAATGAAATGCATTAACCTGACTGTATATGAATGAGGAGCACTGTATAGTGAGACGCACTGTTTATTAAATTTCAAGTTCTCACCTCCAGCGGTGTTGTCTGATCTGCTGCTTTTAGGGGCGGGTCTCTCACACTGCGTTCCTGCCCAATTGGCGGAACATCTGAAGGAGGTCAAAAGAGCGTATGAATAAACAACCAAGAGCATTTCTTTTATATATAAGAGACTGCTGAGGAACCACCTTAGCAAAACGAATGTACGGTAAGATGAGATTGTGGATACAACACATTATGATTCAGGCTCACTATGACGTGCTTTGATCCAACACAAACAACACGCCACCTGCAGAGAGAAATTGCTACGTGCATGTTATGCTCATGAACAGTGTGTTAAATACCATGTTGGATCTTCAGAGTAGAAAAAAATAAAATAAAATGACAGCAAGACAACAAGTTGTCATCTCATTTGTGTTCCAATGGAATCCAATGGGGGTGATGTATGACCCTTGTTAGAAGAGGTGATTTTTAATTTCACACCACTGTCGCAGATGGGTCTGTAAAGCATGAATGATCCGGTGGGTGCGGCAGGGTGATGAAATTATTCTAAATTACATGCACTCTCCGACTCAGAACATCAGGCTATCAAAAATAAGAATGCAGCCCCATAGATGCGGGAAATGAATCGCGCCTTTGTAAGGACGAAATGTCACAGCGACATGAATTTTAATGAGACACTGGAGAAAACCTGGAGTTTGATCTCCTTTGGGAAGGATAAACCAGGAAAAGAAACTCCACAAAACAAAGAAAAAAAAAACTTTCTTTCTTTCTTTTAAAAGTCAGAAAATTCACACCAATTAGTGTTGAGGTGTTAACCATGTTTGAGGCCCATTAACAGATAGCTACCAATCAGGAGCAGGCTGCAGATTCAAGCACTGATGGCTACATTACACAGACAGTGCCATGTTTTCATTTCCCCTTGGTTCACTTGTGCAGAGTGAGGACCGCATGAGATGGGTGAATGGGTGGCAGTAAGAGGCAACACCGACGCTGAGTCATGCAGCAATTGTCAATGTAATAAATGCTATAATAGCTAGCACCTGTTCAGGATGTAATGAACACTATTTCTAAGCACAGAGGGTTCATTTTCTATGATTTTGAACAGATGATGCAATGACTATCATCAGTGTCTAAAGCAGGGGTCACCAATTCCAGTCCTCGAGGGCTACGTACCATCCTGCAGGTTTTAACTGTTTCCTCGCTCCACCACACCTGATTTGCATGAATGAGTAATTAACTGGCTACTGCAGAACTCAACATGATATGGAGGTGATCAGGTCATTTGATTCAGCTGTGCTGCAGCAGGAAACGATAAACTAACAGAACTGGAGTTGGTGACCCCTGGTTTAAAGCAATTAACCTTATTGATTTAGTTTGATATTTAGGGAAATATACTTGTCTGCATAGTGCATAAGAATATAGCTGCACCACTAAGGTTGATATGTGATTGGGAATATAAGAAACTAACATAGTCAAGCCTTAGTTCACTCCTAGACTCCTTGGGGCAATAACAGTTAAAGTAACCATTTGAAATGTTTAAAGAACTCTAATCATACCATCAGAATCTTAAGTTTTAGGGGACTAGATCTAAACATTGGGCTTGCAATATCATAAGTTTAACAACTTTTCTACAATAATAATTGTTGTTTTTAGCTGTTTTTGCCATGTCTAATAACTCAAGAGGGGGAAAAAAGAAGTACCTGTTGCAAAATCAATTCATGCAATTCAGGCTTTTTTAAACCCTAAAGCAATTTTTCTACAAATGTTCTATCAGGATCAATTTAGGATTCATTTTATGTGAAAATTGTTTTGTTTTTTTTTTGCATGTTTACATGCAGGCAAACTTCCTTGGATGGTCGAACGTCCAATAGTGACTTTATTTTAAATGATCTGATTTGATCTAAAACCCTAACTAAACATACTTTATAGGATCTTTTAGTTTAACCTCTAAATCTTATTATCATTGCATGATCCAGCACTTATTACGTGACAGCTTGCTACAAGAAGGAACATGTATAAATATTGAGGCTGAAATGAAGCTGGATGGAGTGGAGGTGGGTGGGTGTACAAAGGGGTGTGAGTTGGCTCTGAACACGTCTGGAGAGGTGAGAGGGACCTACTTGCAGCGAGGTTTGTTAAGAGATGTTAATGTGCACATCCCCTCATTCTGACAGAAGTAATCGCAGGGGTTGGCCAGCTCATCACAACGTTGGTTCTTGAACCCTGACGTGCAGCTGCAAAACATTGTGTTGGGAGTGATAAAAGGGCCCAGAGAATGCATGTTGTTGAACAGTTGGTTGCTTGATGAATGGAGGCTGACTCCCTAAATCCTTTTAGCATCTTCACTTATAAGATGAAGTTTTGTCCTCGTTGGAGAAATTAGCTAAAATAAACTGCATGAACACAAATCATCTTTACTAATCGCCAGCTTTGTGGCGGCATCTGTAAAGAAACAATCTGTTATAGTCGTGGAAGTGATTAAAAGGGAAAAACTAATTATTGCTAAAACAACATCTCTATATGTAAATCAGGCTGTCTGATCATCAATAAAGTCTTTAAGTTTGATGAAAACAAGAGAGCATAACTTAAAAGTGATTTCAGATGTTATATAGAAGAGGCTTTATGAAGAAATGTTTGCATGAAAAATCACTTCCTTCTGATAATGTGCACACAGAGGCAAAACATTACACCTAATATTGTATCAGATGCACAAAACAAAACAACATTTAGGTAGTTGTTTTTGAAATGTGTTTTCAAAATCTTCCCTGCAGTGCAGTTGTTGTGTTTAATGCAAGAATGATCAATGATTAGAACTTGATTCTGCAGGGTTTCTGCTTTTGCGAAGGCTTGATTTACTCAAAGTATTAGGGTCAAACTATAAGATTTCTCGACACCAGGATATCCATCATCTCACATAATTTCTGGTCTTTTGGAGCAAATAATAAACTACATTATCAGGATCTGTTAACCCCATCGAATAAGACGGAATCATTTGCATAGAAATTGATTCTACCCCCCCCCCCCCAGAAATTGAGTGGCGACCGCAAATTTCAATTTAACTACAGTGGACAATGAGCTTTTTTTTTTTTAAATTGACAGATGGCTTTTTGAAATGGATTTCCAATTTCCTTCTCGGACAGAGTTTTAACACAACAATGAATGTGATTATAGCTGAGAGTGTATTCATTTTTAAGAAGCCCTGTGAGTAGTCTTGATTCCTTCGTGCGAGCCACTCAAGCTTTTGTCTGCTACAAGTTTTTTAGAGTTTCATGGCATGTTAAACCACAGATAGAAAACTTATCTTTCGTTTTTGATAGAGAAAAGAAATTTAAACCAAGCACTGAAGGCAGTCAGAGAGGCCTGACATAAGCTCTAAACTGCAAAGGGGAGCAGCGTGATATGCTCAGAATGGCAGGCTTTGAAGGAGTTTGAAACCGTTTTTGTCTGTCTTAAAACCTTAAGCCACAGTGAGGTGTCACGCTGCACATAGTGGTGTGCTGGCACTCAGCCCCCTGCTGCGCCATGGCCTCCAAACAGTGACATCAAATCTTGCTTCATTTTAAGGATTTTTTTTTTTCCCCCCAGAAAGAGACACTTATAATGTTCTCGAAGCAAGAAAAAAAAGGTATCCCTTGATGATTTTCACTTTGCTTTAAGAGCCAGCCTTTCAGGAGCACAGAGCCAGTATTTGAATGGAAGTGTGAATGGAGAAAATTCAGTATATCTATATTTTTTTCCTTCTTTTACCCATTAAGCAGTGACTTACTGACAGAAAGGCAGGCTGGTGTCAGGGTCCAGGTGACAGGTACCTCCATTGTAGCAATATCCGTCACACAGCTGACAGCTCGGTGCTATTCTGCCATTTGTGCAGCTGGAGGGTGAATAAATAATTGACTGTAGTTACAAGCAAAAAAAAATGAGGAAAAACTAAAATCTTAAAAGAAAAAAGTCTATAGAGTTTTTGTCAAACAAATGCATAATTTATGTAAAAGGAAAAAAACTCCACTGGCTTTTATTTTACTGGTATTATCACCACTTAAAATGCTGCAGGGTGCATGGACCTGTATGTTTTTCCAGATTTAATCAAATCAGTTCAGTCAGCTAGTAGCCTGTGGGTGCAACTATGACCTGAATTGTGAATACGCAACCAATGCTTTTCTATAAATGAACAGGAAATGTCGAGATTGCAGCAACAAGGATGATGTAAGAGCAACACTCACTTGCAAACCACATCTCCTGTCTCCTCATTAATAAGGCAGGGAGCTCCGTGGCATCGGAGACACTTGTCCACCTCGCACTTGTTTCCTTCAAACCTTGCAGGACACACGCACTCCACATAGCCGCTGCTGGATAACGTGCAGGCCTTTGAGTTCACGCAGTAGTGATGACAAATGTCTGTTTTACAGTTCGAAAAATAAAGAAAGGTTAGAATGAATGGGAACACAGTTGAAGCTGGTTGAATGGGAATTGTACAGGGCTTTAATGGGACTTAATTATCCACATCAAATGACATCTTAGCCACAGATGAAAACATATCACCCCTTGGGCGAGCAACAGTGGGAAAATACTAATGATGTGCAACTGAAATTGTTTTCCCACAACTCATTATTTCAAAGCACTGCAGCAAAAAAAAAGACAAGTTACAAAAACACCCAAAGGTTGTTTGATGGCAGAAATCGTATTTTGTTTCCCCGCAATTTGAAGCGAATGTGAACTCTGTGAAAAGAAAATACTATAGACAATTGTTTTTGTTTACCACTCAGTGTATGCATCTCTAAATGTTTTGTTCTGTGCAAATCATGCAGCAAAACTTATTTTTAGCTGATGCTTTTTGTGAATGCATGCAAACATCAATCATGTATGTGAGAGGTGCACTGGTGATGATCATTATCGTACATTTCCTGTAACTACGTTGTGGCTCAGAACTCACGGTAAAGACAGCGATCCCCGGTATATTCTGCCATGCAGCGGCACACAGGCTGGTTCCCCTGAGTGATGTCACATGTTCCTCCATTTAAACAGTAACTGTCACAGATCCTCTTCTCACAAAATGGTCCTGAGAATCCAACAGGGCAGCGACATGTAGGCTTACCTGAACAAGAAAAAAAACAAACATTTTTGTTGTCAAAGTCTCTTTTTTCTTTGCTTTTTTGCAAATGTTTTTCCACTCTTTTTCAGTTTTTTGTGCTTTTATGTTTAAATCTTTTGTTAGGGCAACTCAAAAAAGTTTGTCAGAAAATTGTCAAAAAATCTTTTGAAATGTTGAGGGGAAAAAATGGCCAAATAGTCCAAGGAAGAAAACTCCACTGTGCTCCATGAACTCAGCTGTATTGGTTGCATTTTGATCATTATGGTAACAGATTGTTCTGGGGGTGTTTTTACTGAGAAAAATCCCAGGTGTGGTCTTTATTCCAGCAGAAGTGCCCTTAAGAACTCAAAGAACTTCCTTCACAATAACAGTTCCAAACATAAGAGTAGCTCAATATTATTGGTCTCTGGAAAAACTAATTTTGCAGCCTAAAGTGAGAGGAACTGAGAGAAGTCATTCACAGACTGTGTTCAGCTCCAGATGTGAGTTATGATGTTATATCTGCTAAAATAATGTCCTTTTTAATTAAAGTTACTGAAGTAAAATCACCACAGTTCATTTAAGGCATTGTGGGTGTTGTAGGTTTAGTGTCAAAGCTGGGTTAGTTTTTGATTCTCTTTTGAATCTTAGAATAACAAATTTATTACAATTTTTTAACTTAATTCTAGAAATATTTCATAGTATCTTACAGTTTTGTTTCTTTCACATACATTGTTTGATTACAATTATGCTCATAACTAAAAATAAAACTCAATACAACTTCTTTGCTTGATGAATGCCAATCTTTTTGTAGAAAATTCAAAATGAGTGAAAATTATGGAAGAAATATAGTATCATCAGAATTCAACAATTTTTAGACATTGAGTTTATAACACTGAATTTTTATCATGTTCAATTATATGTATGAATTTTTCTTACTCCAAATTTTCCTGCAAAATATTCACCTGCCAAAAATTCACCATCAAATATCCCCCTGCAAAAGTGTTGAACTTAAATGACCCAATCAGCACTAGATCGAGTCGAGCGGCGTGCCGCTGGCTAATGGTGTCGTGTGATCAAACGATCGTAATTTGATTGGCTGAGAGCCGCTCAACTCGATCTAGTGCTGGTTGCTCTGGCTTGGGTCATTTAAGTTCAACACTTTTGCAGGTGAATCTTTTGCAGTTGAATATTTGATGGTGAATTTTTGGCAGGTGAATTTTTGCAGGTGAATATTTTTGCAGGAAAATTTGGAGTAAGAAAAATTCATACATATAACTGAACATGATAAAAATTCAGTGTTATAAATTCAATGTCTAAAAATTGTTGAAATCTGATGATACTATATTTCTTTCATAGATAATCATCTAAAAATGAATCTGGATTCCTGTTTTTCAGACACATTCACTATAGGGCTGCACTATATTAGAAAAAAAAGTCAATAAAGATACTGAAAACTTGTAGTTTCCTTTCTTTAAGGTTCCATCAATGTGTTTTAGCATTTTGGCTACTATCATCCAAACCAGGTGAGATCATCTGATCAAGCAGCAGTCAATGATTTATTAAGATTCAAGCTGTTCTTTGCAATATTGATCTTGTGCATCCTCATATTGCAATATTTTAGCAACACATTGTGCAGCTCTAATGCTCACTCCATCATCTTTACTCTGTCATGGTTGCAGAGTGGATCCTATCATTGCTCTCATTCCTGAGAGGTGGTGTCCAACCTGAACGCCTTAACGGTACATCACAGAGGAAGTTATATGACCATTTTAGAATCATAAATTTATCTGGAAATAATCTATAGAAGAAAAAGGAGAATCATGAAGGCACAGCTTAGAACACCTCACAGAATCCGTCCAGTCCTTCCAACCAGAACTGTTTTTGATTGTGTGCTAATAACCACCTGTAAGAGCTGCTATGTCAAAGATTAAATTTACTTCACATCACATGAGCTTAAAAAAGAATGTCCATTAATGAAGTGAGAAGAATTGTCTGTGTATCTTCTGTCCTTATTCATGTGAGGCTCAAGATGGCGACTGATTGGCAGCCATGAGGAGCAGCTGAGGTCTCCTTTTTGTCAGTTCTGTCCTCCAGGTTGATCTAATTTTGATCCAGGCAAGACATATGAAGCAAATAATTGCTCCAGTGTGTTCTTATTCCAGCCACAGTTTTACCCCTTGTCAGACACGTCTGGAATAGTTCTAACAGGGAGTTATTCTGAAAGCATCTAAATCAGGTCTCCTATATAATTATTATTTTTTTTATTTCACACCTCTTCACCTGCTTAGCAACATTTCTTGGTTTTCTTGAAATAAATCAGATGGAGAAATACAGGAAATGTCACTTAATAAATCCTGGATATTGAATGTGTTACCTGAAAAGATTTGTTTGTAATACTAATAAAGTAAATTAATATGTGCTGTTTTGGTGCCTGATGCTGAATGTAAATGTTTTGTCATCTACATTTTAGTTGTATTATAAAAACACAAACAGATACAAGCCTTTTAAAGATTTCTATTATGTTTTTCCTCTTTCATATTAACCTTTTAGTGGCTTGACTTCTTAAAAATGCATGCATATATATCCTACTAACAAAACGTTTGGGATATTTGGCTTTCTGGTGAATTTTCAGGATGATCCTAAAATGCACTCTAACCTTTTCAGGGGAAAATACTCCCAGCATACTCTTCCAATGAGCAGGAGACAGATTTAAGGGGTGCTTAGAAAGGTAATATTAGGTATCTTCTTGTATTATAGACAACCACGTTGTCATGGTTACAAATCTCCCCATGTAGGTCATGCTACACTAGTCAGTAATTTTACACTCCACGTTTATGTGGTCTGTATAATGTGGGTATGGAGCAGCCAAGAGACAAAAGGCTTTTTATTTTACCAGGCAGGTTTTATAGTTTTAAAACGTGGAGGTAAAAGTCTGCATGTTGGGATTTAACTACTGCTCTTTTTGCACTTTTTATTTTAAATTTAAACCATGTGAAAAAGTTACAAGAACTAATAAAATATTGGCCCTAAAATGTATTTTCCTTTTATAAATAAGGTTTTTTAATGAACTAAGGGCAAATAAACTGTATATGGATGACTGACTAAATAAAAATCTTTAGTAAAACATAAAAATAAATAAATACTACTAATAATGTTAATAATAAAAGAGAAAAAAGACTATGGGAGTAAACTTTTAAAGCAGAGAAAAATATCCTACAATAACAAGGGTGATGAGTAATTTGAGATAAATGTATCTTTATGCTTTAGCCTGAAGTAAATGCATTAGACACCCTGCAGCGGTTTTTGGAAAAGTGAAGAATGAGCAATTATAAGGGGAGTGAGACGTCAGCAGAGGAGGATGAACTTGCTGCAAAGAAGGGTTAAACTGTTCATTTGTCTGAATGTGAAAAAGCACTTTTACATTTTATGTTAAAACTCTCCCCGCTGCCATTTCCAGGAAATGTATCCAAAACTGAGAAAATCTAATTTTCTTCTTCCAGTTCAACTTCATGAAGTGTGACAAAAACCCTTTTCCACACGGACCACCAAGAGTAGCAAATTATTCCAACACAAAGTCTAAATCAAACTAAAATATGACAAAAGCAGCGGTGGACATCTGCAATAAAGACATATACCAAATACATGCATTCTACATCCACCACAGCCCACATAACAGATGGGATACTAGCAGAACTTGTAATTTTATCTCCCAACAAAAAAAAAGAATGTAAATTTTTTCCTCTTTATTTTATCTGAATGTTATGGTTGCAGCTGTGAGCACGCATGACATCCTCTCTAATTATAGGTTCACTAAGAACAATAAGTATGACATTTGCTTCTGTGCAGGTTTGTTTGCAGACTTGATTCATTGCATGAATTCAAAACATGTTTCTATCTTATTTTCATTGTGAAATTAACTTGTAAAGGTTTATGAGATCCGTAGTTACCAGAAAAAGTATAAACAACATTTTATGATTCTCTCATAAATGGTGAAGCTGGATTAATTACAATAAGAAACATAGAATTCCGTAACTGCTGCATGTTTAGTTAGTGCAATTCTTCATCCCCATTAAATCACACATAAAGTTGGATTCTGCACTCATCACTACTGAGCACAGGGCAGCATCTCAGATGTAAAAGATTCTACTTGGCCTCGTGTCAAATATAGTTACCTGAACAGGTGCCTGAACCACATTCTTCCTTTAGTGACATTTCCTTTAAAATAAAATAATGGGTAAAAACAGGAGGTCTCAAGTAGAAAATGATAGTTAAGTAAAACGCCTTTCACTTTGAATTATCTTCCAAGCTCTAGAGAATAATGGAGGAAGGATCACTGTGTACGATTTCAAATGCAGCTGGATTCTATGAGGACTCGCGGTTTATCAGAACATTTTGCTGACACTGCAATAAACATGAAATGTGCCGAGATGGTGTTCAGTTCAGCATCCAATAAATCAAATGTTATCAAGGTTTCTGTGAAGGTAGAAGACCCACAGGCAGAATGGCATGAATAAAAATAAAACGAATGAATCTTACAAATAATAAAGTGCATTAAAATATTTTTTTAAATACTCTTTTATTGCCTTTGGTGCAATTTAAAGACCTTGTCTTTGGTTTACCTGTGTACACTTAGTGAAAACTTAGGCATGAGAGGCCAAATTAAATGACACTTTGTGTATTTTTAGATAAAACT
>SSNR01000075.1:5517-178017 GCA_006937965.1 Callopanchax toddi
AACTGAAACTTGAGAAGCATCTTTCAAAAACAAGGTGGTATCATCAGCTAGCTGACTGATAACAACATGCTCTCCAGCAACTTTGATCCCACTCAAGGAGCTCTGTGAGATGTAAGTGGCAAGAAACTGAACTACAATCAGAAATAAGTAAGGGGATATTGGGCATCCCTGTCTGATGCCTCGGGATAACATGAATCTTTGTGTAGTTCCATATTTGAGTTTAATGGAGCTGTTATTGTTATTATATAGAGTTTTGATTGTATTACAAAAAAATGGACCAAACCCACATTTTTCTAAAACTTTGTAGATAAAATTATGCTCCACAGAGTCAAATGCCTTTTGAAAGTCGAGAAACATAATAAAACTATCAGTGTCAATGAGGTCACTATAATCGAGGAGGTCCAGGACTAATCTAATATTATTTACAATATGCCGTTTCTTCATAAAGCCAGATTGTGTTTAATCTATAATTGAAGGTAAAATACCTTTTATTCTATTGGCAAAAAGAAGAGCTAAAATTTTATAATCAATATTTAATAAAGTTATGGGGCGCCAATTATCAAGGGACAAAAGATCCTTTTTGGGCTTTGGAATTAAAGAAATGATGCCCTGAGTCATTGAGGCGGGGAGAGATTGATTATCAATGCTTTCTCTAAACACTTCAGTTAGGAAAGGAGATAACTGTTCAGAAAACATTTGGAAAAATTCTGCTGTCAAGCCGTCATTTCCTGGGGACTTATTATTTTTCAATTGAGAAATAGTTTGAGAAACTTTATCATGAGTGAAAGAGGCCTCACATAAAGCTCTTTGATCATTATTTAAAGTTTTCCAGTGAAGAATAGAGTCCAAGAAAGAAGAAGCGGATTCCTCACAGTAAGAAGTTTTGTAAATATTTTCATAAAATTTTGAACAATATTCTGAAATCTTCCGAGGGTCATCAATTACATCATTGCCAATTCTTAGTTGTTCAATCTGATTTTTACAGTGAAATCTCTCCAAGTTAAAAAAGTATGAAGAATTTTGTTCTCCTTTTTCTAACCATTTACTGCGAGATCTTACAAAAGCACCCCGAGCCTTTAAATCATAAATTTCATCCAATTTATTTTGAAGCCTATGATATTCACATCTTTCAGAGTCTGAAAAAACTGTTTGTTGTGATAAAAAGGATAGTTTTAAGAGAATATCATCCTCTTCTGCCTGCCTAGCTCTTGCTAGTTTACTGCCAAGTTGCCTGAAAAATTTACCTATTTCAAACTTACATAATTCCCAGTTACTGCCAAATTTATTTTCAAACTTTGCTTTAGTCCAGAATTGTGAGATTAGTTTAGGAATAATTGTAGACACTTCTTTATATTTTAAAAGAGAATTATTAAGTTTCCATATAGAAGCTTTGGGAATTGAGTAAGAGGACAAAGAGATTGATATATTAATTGCTTTATGATCAGTCAAGGGGCAAATAATAATACCAGTAGAGATATTATTATTAAGTAAATGTCTAGAAAGTAGCCAATAATCAATCCTGGACCTCCTAGAGCAGTCTTTATTTGACCATGTATACATACAAGAATCAGGGTTTTGTTCCCTCCAGATATCCACAAGATTAAATTTATCTATGAGAGCTTGTAGTCGAGGATGTGGAGATGCTGTATTTCTAGGTGGCCATCTATCTATCCTGTTATCTATTGCCAAGTTAAAGTCCCCTCCTAAAATAAGCCCAGCTTTAGGATATTTTTGAAACCAATATAAGATTTTAAATTCCAGAGCCTCAAGAAAGGTTGTAGATTCACTGGAAGCATTATATCCATATATATTAATAAGTATTAGAGTGGTTTGATTAACAGTTACAACAAGTAAACAATAATGACCTAAAGGGTCAGAGTCAGAAACCAAAATATCCCCCTCAAATCTGTTCTTAAGGATTCCAACACCAGCTGATCTATCTGAACCATGAGCAAACCATACATCATTTCCCCACTGGGATTTCCAAAAATTCACATCAGATTTAAGAGAATGACATTCCTGCAAGAAAACAAAATCAAATTTGTGCTTCTTTGTAAACAAAAAGAGTCCTTTTCTTTTAATATTATTTCTAAGGCCCCGAACATTAACTGAGAACAAAGATAAAGGCATGAACAATACAAAAAAAGAAAAAAGAAGAACAAAAAGTGTAGAAGAGTTTTACTGGAAATACACAAAACTCCTCTAAAACAATTTAGGTAAAAAAATAAAAATAAAGCTCCGCTGAGACAAATGACAGAAGGGTACTGAAGTACAGGTTTTTTTTTTTTTTTTTTTGTCCTGCTATTATCCCCTCTTGTCCCTTAGCTGTCTTTCAAAAATGTCTGCAAAATAAGACAGCAGATTATCCGGCTTTCAAGGCGATACTCACATGTCTTTAACAGAAACTCGTTTGCCATCAATAATAGCAAATGCTCCTCGAAAGCCTGCCTTCTTCCCGTCCTTCCTTGCCCGCTCCACCAAAGGCCACAGCTTGTTCCTCGCCTCCTTCACGCTCTGAGACAGATCTTCTAAAATCTGAACTTTCTTTCGTTTGAGCACGGCCGAATTTCGAGCATCCCTCCAGATTTTGTCTCGGTGTGATCGAGAGATGAACTGTACGATGATGCGACGAGAGGACTTTTCTTTATCCGACCGTGGACCCAGTCTGTGAGCGATATCCACAAACATAGGAAGCCTGTCTGCGATGTCCGGGGAAACTTCACCAAAGAGGTCAACAATCAGCTGTTTCACATTCTCACCGCTGTGCTCCTCAACACCAGCCACTCTGAGGTTCCATCTTTATAAGTATCAAACTCTTCAACCCTTTCACGGAGGACAGCATTCTCTTTTTCCAAAGCAACAACTCTTGTGTCAATAGTTTCCACCTTTTCCGCCACACTACTCAGATTATTAGCCAAAGATTCCATGGCATCAACCAAGCTCTTGACAGAAGCGCTATTCTCTTTAACAACAGACTCCATGTGCACCAACCTGTTTAGGCATTCCTCCTGTTTCTTTTCAATACGTAACATCATGGACATCATTGCTGGAGGAGCTTCAGGGGTTTTAATACTCGGTTTTGACTTCTTAGATGGGCGATTTTCAGGAGTGTCAGGGAGAGGAGTGAGAGCCGGGTCATTATCGGAGAAGGATGGTTCCAGGGATTTTCTGGCATATGAATGCATCATATTGCGGACCTCATCAGTTTCTTCCATTTTCTTCCACGAGGGAGCAGGCTTGGACGACGGGGTAGAAATTCACGTTGCGAAAAAAGTGAAAAAAATGCGACAGTAAAATTTATTTAAAAAAGAAAAAACAAGGTCTGACACCTTAAACTGTTAAGTAGCTTTCTGAGATAGTTTGGGGAAACTTCAGTTTACCGTGTTCATCAAAAAAAAGTAGTTTGTCAGCGGAGCTCTGACGTGAAGATGTTACACTGACGCCATCTTGGCCTCCTCTCCTAGAAGTGTCTAACCACTCTGTGGGAGCCAGATCTGTTCATGGTTGGTAGGGGTTCAAATACTTATTTCACTCAATGAAATGCAAATGAGTTTCTATCTTTTATTTAAAGTTATTTTTTCGATTTTCCTTTTGATGTGCTATCTGCCACTGTTAAAATAAACCTACCATTGCGCGCGCACACACACACACACACACACACACACCCACCAAGTCTGCAGAGCAGAATTGACGGTCTAGTTTACTAGGTTATATTTTTATGGCATGACAGCAGTATTTATTACATATTTGTTTGTTTTTGAAGAACAGACCCAGACGAAAAAAGTTTTTCCATAAGAACATTAAGAGTTCATCCAATATTTTTTTATTTTTTTTATTTAAAAAGATTTATTTCATTCAAAAAAATAAATAAATAAAAAATAAATTAAAATGTACATTACATTAAATTAGAATGAAAAGGAACAGATAGAAGACATAATCTTATAATTTCTGCCCCTTTTGACACAAAAAATAAAATACATTCTTACATTGAGTTTTCAAACCCACAGATGCAACACCATCCAGCTCTAATTTTCACATTTGATCAAAAACAAATAAAACACACAATTATTTTACATTCTGATAATTACATATTAAACTAGATTTGATGCATATTATAAATATATTTAGTGATTTTGCTTGTTTCAATTCCCTATTAAGTTCATTCCACAGTTTCACACCCTTCACAGAAATACAACGTTCCCTAATTGTTGTTCTAAATCTAAACCTTTTAAAGATATCAGTTCCTTTTAGCATGTAGACACTTATTCTCTTTACAAACATTTTTTGAATATTTATTGGTAAAGTATTTGTATTTGCTTTATACATTATTTGTAATATTTTCCAATCCACCAAGTCATGAAATTTCAGTATTTTATTTTTAATGAATAATGAATTCGAGGGATCTCTACTATGATTATTATTAATAATTCTCAATGCTCTTTTTTGTAAAATAAACAGAGGTTGTGTGTGGGTTTTGTATACTGATCCCCAGGTTTCTATACAATAAGTTAAGTAAGGTACTATCAGTGAGTTGTATAATGTTAACAAACCAGAACTATTCAACTAAAACTTGACCCTATGTAATACTGCTATGGCTTTGGAAATTTTACTCTTTATGTAACCAATATGTGGCCTCCAGGTCAGATCTTCATCAAACATAATTCCTAGAAATGTAGTTTCCTTTACTCTTTGAATTTCTATCCCATCCAACTGCAATGATACCTCGTTGTTCTTTCTGTCGTTAAACAATATAAAATTTGTTTTGTTTAAATTCAGTGACAATCTATTTATATCAAACCATTTTTTTATTTTTATCAGTTCATTATTTATCACTTGAGTTACTGTATTTATATCTGACCCTGAAAAAACAATGTAGTATCATCAGCGAATAAGAAGCTTAGATACATTGACAATATCATTAATAAACAGTATGAACAGTTTAGGTCCAAGGACCGACCCTTGTGGCACTCCACAAGTAATACCACTCAGTTCTGATTTAATATTATTTATCTATACAAATTGTTTCCTATTTTCCAAATAACTTTTAACCCATTGATGTGCCACCCCTCTTATTCCATACTGATAGAGTTTTTGAAGTAACTTTGAATGATCAATGACGTCAAATGCTTTCTTTAAATCAATAAATACACTAATGAAGTAATTTTTATTGTCTATTGCTGTTGATATTTTGTCTGTTAGATCCATTATAGCCATTGCTGTTGAATGTTTGGTCCTGAATCCATATTGTTCATTATTTAAAATATTATTTTTTTCAATGAATTTTTCCAACCTTGATACAAAAACTTTTTCTATTAACTTGGAAAACTGTGGAAGCAGTGACACCGGCCTATAATTAGAGAAATTGTGATTATCACCACCCTTAAACAACGGCACAACTTTAGCAGTTTTCATTGAATCAGGGAATGTTCCAATAGAAAGTGACAGATTACAGATGTAGGTAAATGGTTCAATAACAGATTCTATGATAGTTTTAACAGTCATCATGTCCAGGTCATCACAATCAGTTGAACGTTTGTTTCCACAGTTTTTTACAATGTTTCTTATTTCTTCTTTTTCTACTTTGTCAAGGAGAATATTATTGACATTATTTACTACTGTTTCCAGTTTATCTTCTATTATTGTTTTTTTTCCCACCAAATTCGCCCCTACATTTACAAAAAATTTGTTGAATTCATTAGTGATTCCTTTCATATCATAAATGTCTTTATTATCCTTGACAAAATAATTTGGGAGTCTTGATTTAGTTTTATCTCTGTTAGTCACGCTATTTATTATTCCCCATGTAGCTTTAGTATTATCTTTATTTTTATTTAATAGTGCACCATAGTAATCTTTTTTTGTTTCCTAATAATTATTAATTTATTTTTATATTTTTTATATTTATCCTCCGCTTCCTTTGTTTGCATTTTTAAAAAGCATTTATACAGATAGTTATTTTTTGCACAAGCATTTTTGATTCCCTTAGTCATCCATGGTTGGGTTTCCCTTTTATCATTTTTTATTAATTTACAATTATTTTTAAATGATTTTGTCAGTATTTTCATAAAAGAAGTGTATGCAGCGTTGACATCACCAACATAAACTTCTTCCCAGTCCTGATTTTTAAGGTCTTTAGTTAGTGCCTCTAGGGCTTTAACTGTTTTATCCCTTTTATAATTTATAGTGCTATTTTGCTTTGTCGAATGTTTATACTTAAATAGTGAAAAAACAGGTAAATGATCACTGATGTATGTCATCAGAATCCCACTCCTCATTACATCATCCTTTTTATTAGTGAAAATGTTGTCTATGACTGTAGCACTTTCTGACGTTATCCTGGTTGGTTTGGTGATCAGGGGGAATAAACCTAGACTGTACATAAAATCAACAAAATCACTTCTTTGTTCATCTGGATGTTCCAAGTTTATATTGATGTCTCCACACATTAACAAGGTTTTGTTTTTAATTTTATCAACCAACTTGATTATTTTGGCAGTGAATTTCACAACACAAGAACCAGGTGCTCTATAAACACAACTGATCAAAATATTTTTAGCTGTAACATTAGTGATTTCCACTGTTACCATTTCTATAACATTATCCTCTATCATTGTCATTTCTTCAACTATTTTACATTTTAAATCTGTTTTAATGTACAGAGCAACCCCACCACCTCTTTTATTTTTTCTATTTACAAAGTAAAGCTCATATCCCTCCATCTGAACTTCATCCATGATGTCGTCTTTAAGCCAGGTCTCCGTTATAGCAATCACACCATTTTTTTACCCAATTTACCCAAGTAATCTTTTATTATTGACAACTTAGAAAATAAACTTCTACTATTTAGGTGGATTAATGACAGTGAATCCTTCATAATTACCCCACTATCTAATTGATCTCCATAATAATCACAATTTATGTTTAAATCAAACAAACTTTCATCAATTCTATCTAAATCATATATTTTATCATCTGAATCCATTTCAATTAAGTTTCTTGCCATTCAGACTTCTGACTGACATCGGTTACTTTTGTTTTCATCCATCATTTATATTTTTCTAGATCATTCATCTCTCTGATTAGTAAGACTTTGGCTTGTTCTGGCATTCAATTCAGTTTAATAAACGCCTTACAATCTGAAGTCCAGGTAGATTGTATTTTCTTCTGCTTCCTCAGTAACCTGGCTTGCTTTGCAACATCTGCATTTTTCTTTATCAGATGGTCGTTCATGTACACATTTGTACCTTTCAGCTTATATCCCTGTTTCAGAAGATCTTTCTTGTGCTTTCTGTTCACAAAGCGAATAATGATACCTGGCTTCTGATTCTTATCTTTCCTTGGTAGTTGATGACATGCTTCAATGTCCTTTCTATCCAATATAATGACTAATAAAGCAGTTTTTTACCCCTCGCAGGGTCAAATTGATCCCAAATGACTAGAAAACTCCATAGACCTAAAAATATGGACCATGCAAAGGTTAAACTGAATACATCAAGACTGCAATCAACACTGTAATGAAAAAAATATCATAATAAGATTAAAAATGTCTTTATTATGTTAAAAATAAGAAATTTAAATGTACAATGCAGCTGTGCATCATTAGTTTTGTGTTAAAATGACCAGTCTAAATAGGAAGGCCAGGGTGTGTGCACCCTGCTGTCCATCCCTCCAGTCCACGTCTCAGATTCGTAATTAACTTCTCTGGATCTAAAGAATGGAAAAAAAGACATTAAAAAATAGAGTGATGGCAGCAGATAATGTAGCAAGTAATTATGCAGCGCCTTTCAAAATATGTATCACAAAGCACTTTACAGGACAACATAAGTTAAAGCAGAATAAACACAGGCAGAAAAACAGGACAGTTAAAATGCAGGCAGATTTAAACATATGTAGATTTATAAAGATGTGTCTTTAGTTGCTTTTTAAATGAAACCACCGAGTCCGCTGACCTCAGTGAAAAGAATTCCAGAGTCTTGGAGCTACAAAAGAAAAAGCTCTGTCTCCTTTTAAGTCTTGTTTTAGGGTCTGAGAGCAGGACTTGGTCAGAGGACCTCAAGGACCTGGTGGGAGTGTATGATTGTAAACAGGCACAAGGTGGAGTCTGTCCATGTAGGTCTCTTAACGTCAGAACAAGGATCTTGAAGTGTAATTGATATTCTACCAGGAGCCAGTGCAGCTGCATTAGTAGTGGAGTTACATGAGAACATTTGGAAGATTTTGTCAGAAGCCTGGTAAAACACATAGGCCTGCAGATCAGCATCATGGTTCTTAAGAATCCTGCCAATGCATGCAGACTGCTTAGGCCTAGCAAGGTCACCTACATTATGGAAACTGAACGGACAAACTAACCTGTGATTGTATGATAGATTGAGGGCAGAGTACAGCTCAGGAGTGCTGGGAGTTTGAACTTTGGGTCTTTCCTCATGTCGTTCAGGAACAGCAGCGTTTCCAGACTCAGTGGATGAAGGAGCGATGGGAAGACAGCCTGATATGTTAGTGGGCCCCACAACAGAGAAATCTGTGAATAAAATACAGGCGCATCTTAAAAGATCAGAATATTGTGAAATAGTTTCATATTTTTTGTGAAATATAGATTCAAATATTATGGGGAAGACAGCTGACATGATAGATGTCCAGAGGATATCAACGTACCCTCAACAAGGAGGGTAAGAAACAACAGGTCATTGCTAAAGAAGCTATACTTATGAAAAAATTTGAATGGAAGGGGAAAGTGAAACTGAAAGGTTATGAAGCTGAACAAAACAGCATCATGCCAATAAAAATGTTCGCTTTTCCAAGTTAACTGCAGGGAGAAATACCGGTACTTCAAATTGTGTGGCAACAGGAAAAAATATTATTTATTATTGACAGTATCCCTTACTCAATCAGCTGGTGAAGGTTCTCAGTCATCCAGGTCATGATAATCCAAAAAAGGGTTTTAAATAAAGGCAACTGGACTTATTTGGTTCTTTGAAGACGTTTCGCTTCTCATCCGAGTAGCTTTGTCAATTCTGTCTATAGTAAAGGAGAGAGAGACTTATAAACTGTGCTTATCTTCCTCTGTCTGTGACACACCTCCTTCCTGCCTCCTGAGAAGGTGTTTGCTCCACTGTATTCAACTGGAATCCTGGTGAGGTGTTTTGATTAGAGGCGTGAATTGTCTAGGAATTAAGTTCAAAGCAGACTGGTAGGTGCTGGAAAGATTAAATCTGAATCCTCCTCCTCTGTTTAAAGTTGGTTTTTCACATTTCAGACATACATCAGACCTTTACATTTGAGAAACAAAACAACACAGGAAAGCCACATCATCAGGCCAAGACTCAGCAGTCCACCTCCACCTCAAAGACAAGGGACACTCCTTTGAAAATGACAACGTACACATTTTGGACAGAGAAGACCGATGGTTTGAGAGAGGAGTTAAAGAAGCCATCTATGTCAAATGTGAAAAACCAACTTTAAACAGAGGAGGAGGACTCCGATTTAATCTTTCCAGCACCTACCAGTCTGCTCTGAACTTAATTCCCAGACAATTCACGCCTCTAATCAAAACACCTCACCAGGACTCCAGTTGAATACAGTGGAGCGAACACCTCCTCAAAGGGGGTAGAAGGAGGTGTGTCACAGACAGAGGAAGATAAGCACAGTTTATAGGTCTCTCTCTCCTTTACTATAGACAGAATTGATAAAGCTACTCGGATGAGCAGCGAAATGTCTTCAAAGAACCAAATAAGTCCAGTTGCCTTTATTTAAAACCCTTTTTTGGCTTACTCAATTACTGAAACAAATTTGAAACCAAATCATGGAAAGGGATTCAAACTATGCAAAAAAGACAAATGGGAATTGAACCTGCAACCTTCTTACTGTGAGGCAACAGTGCCATCAACTGCACCAACATGCAGCCCCTTAACAAACATACATGAAACAATAATTTCCCTGTGAGAATTTAAAAAATATGAATTTTGATTGTACACTCAAATGTAATCAATTTCAGATAAAAAAGAAAGTTATTTTTTAAAGCAGTATAGCTGAAACACACATTTTAGGTCATTTCACCACAATAAATGATCAAACTGCACTCACTGAAGCCAGAGCTCTCTCTTCTAGATGCTCCTTTGCCAGACAGAGGAGAGTCACACAAATACTGCTGCTTCACTAAAGAAGCCTTTTGTTGTTCAAAATCTCGCTGCTGCATGCAAAAAAAAAAAAAAAAAAAAAAAAACAGCAAAAAGAACACCAATTAATCCAGTAATCAATGCTTCTTAAGAGAAATGCAGTGAACAACTCGAGGGCAGCTGTATATTTGTTCTTGTATTTTTTACCTCATGACTCAGTCGGATGACAGCGTCAGTGAAAGCCTGGCGCTCCCTTTCAAACGTCCTCCTCTGACGCTCAAACTCTGCCCGGGACATCTGAAGACGTTCCCACTCTTCCAAAAAATAGGAATCAGAGAGCTCAGAGGGGAGAGGAGACACAATGCTGTCCTGCAAATGAAGACAACCAGAGAGTTTTTTCCCTAAAAAATTAGAGGGAATCTCATTGGTTCTGAATAATAACATTCATACTTGCAGAAGTTGCTGCTGTAACATGACAAGCTGCTGACTTTCTTTCAGTTCAGTTTCAAGTCGAGCCAGCAGCTTGTCATGGTCGGTTCCAGCTGTGGTTTCACCTGCATGCAGATAAATCGTTTTTTTTCTCTCTCAGCTGGGTATAGTGGAACAATATGTTGGTGTTTACCTTCAGTAAGGACATGTAGTTTCTTCTGCACCTTTCTCCAACTCTGAATGACACCGCCAGTCACATGTTCACCAAGGGCCATCTCAGTTTCATCCAAACTCCCTCCTCCACCAAGTTCTGCATCCATCAACTCTGACAAGGACTTCAAATCAAAGGGTTTGATCATTGTTTAAAAAAAAATTAAAGGCCATTTAGACCTTTATGTTGACTGTAACCTTCAGTTTTAGTTCCAGTTTTAGTTTTGGTTCAGCTATGGAGCCACAACCATCTTTGGCCACTGAAGTAAATCCTTGTGACTGACAAACAACCTGAGTGATCTTTATTTTTAAAATTGACAATAGGAAAGGGTTCTTTTTGTAGTTTTTTCACCTACATTTTTGCAATAACTGCAAAGAATTTCCACAGCAGAATAACACCAGCACCAGTATGTTGGGCTGCCTGCATGAAATCAGTCTTTATCCAAAAATTAGGATAGCTTTACATAATTTTAGAGCCAGAATTTGCTAAAAAATATCTTAAGTTCTTCACTAAAATGTTTAAAGATGCAGCGAACAGTTTTACTGTTGATTCAATATTTTATTGTGCTCCGCTTTGGACTGAAAATAGCTCTGCATAGGTCTGAACAACTTTTTTTGTATGGAACTATAAAGTTTCTTTTTGCCACAAACTGTATAAATACAGTGGGTACGGAAAGTATTCAGACCCCCTTAAACTTTTCATTCGTTGTTATATTGCAGCATTTGCTAAAATCATTTTAAATTCATTCTTCTTCCTCATTAATGTTCACACAGCACCCCATATTGACAGAAAAACACAGAATTGTTGGTTGTTTTGCAGATTTATTAAAAAAGAAAAACTGAAATATCACATGTTCCAAAGTATTCAGACCCTTTGCTGTGACACTCATATATTTAACTCAGGTGCTGTCTATTTCTTCAGATCATCCACCTTCCTTTGAGTCAAGCTGTGTTTGATTATACTGATTGGACTTGATTAGGAAAGCCACACACCTGTCTATATAAGACCTACAGCTTACAATGCATGTCAGAGCAAATGAGAGACATGAGGTCAAAGGAACTGCCTGAAGAGCTCAGAGACAGAATTGTGGCAAGGCACAGATCTGGCCAAGATTACAAGAAAATCTCTGCTGCACTTAAGGTTCCTAAGAGGACCGTGGCCTCCATAATCCTTAAATGGAAGATGCTTGGAACGACCAGAACCTTTCCTAGAGCTGGCCGTCTGGCCAAGCTGAGCTATTGGGGGAGAAGAGCCTTGGTGAGAGAGGTAAAGAAGAACCCAAAGATCACTGTGGCTGAGCCCCAGAGATGCAGTCGGGAGATGGGAGAAAGTTGTAGAAAGTCAACCATCACTGCAGCCTTCCACCAGTTGGGGCTTTATGGCAGAGTGGCCTGACGGAAACCTCTCCTCAGTACAAGACACGTGAAAGCCCGCATGAAGTTTGCTAAAAAAAAAAAAACACCTGAAGGACTCCAAGATGGTGAGAAATAAGATTCTCTGGTCTGATGAGACCAAGATGGAAGTTTTTGGCCTTAATTCTAAGTGGTATGTGTGGAGAAAACCAGGCACTGCTCATCACCTGTCCAATAAAGTCCCAACAGTGAAGCATGGTGGTGGCAGCATCATGCTGTGGGGGTGTTCTGCAGCTTCATGGACAGGATGAATGGTTGCAATCGAGGGAATAATGAATGCTGCCAAGTACAGGGATATCCTTCACAAAAACCTTCACCAGAGTGCTCGGGACCTCAGACTGGGCCGAAGGTTTACCTTCCAACAGGACAATGACCGTAGTAAGCACACAGCTAAAATAACAAAGGAATGGCTTCACGAGAACTCTGCCTGTTCTTCAATGGCCCAGCCAGAGCCCTGACTTCAACCCAATTGAGAATCTCTGGAGAGACCTAAAAATGACCGTTTACCATCCAACCTGACAGAACTGGAGAGGATCTGCAAGGAGGAATGGCAGAGGATCCCCAAATCCAGGTGTGAAAAACTTGTTGCATCTTTCCCAAAAAGACTCGTGGCTGTATTAGATCAAAATGGTGCTTCTACTAAATACTGAGCAAAGGGTCTGAATACTTTGGAACATGTGATATTTCAGTTTATTTTTTAATAAATCTGCAAAACGGCCAACAATTCTGTGTTTATCTGTCAATATGGGGTGCTGTGTGAACATTGAGGGGAAAAAATGAACTTAAATGATTTTAGCAAATGGCTGCAATATAACTGAAAAGTTTAAGGGGTCTGAATACTTTCCATACCCACTGTATATAGTAGTGTGGCTCTCTACAAAACAGGAGAGATGTAAAAATGATAAATGTAAAAAAAACATTGTAAAAGCTGCAGACCCCTGATGCCATTTGTTTAAAAGACTGAATCAAATTTATTAAAGGGATACTCCACCAAGTTATTTGTCTATCGCCATATTCCTCATAATTCTACCCGTGTGCTTCGATCTCCTCCACCTGTCTGCTGCTCCTCCTGCATCAGACGCTGCATGATGCGTGGTTTCCTTTGCTCGGTGCCCGCGCGAGAGCAAACTCTCCAACTTCTGATGTGAATAATCTAGTCTGTTAGAGTGACTTTATCACAAAACTTCTCAGTTGGCTTGTTTCCGAGCAGCGTGCTGCGGGCCTTGGTTGCTGTGAGTGCGCATGACTTGGGCAGCGCACATTACTTGTGCACGCTCCTCGCACGTACCATACTCCTCCGACACAGTTCGGATTCCGAAACCACGCATGAGTTTTCTGCGTGGCCCAGACAGAACCGGACTCATCTCTGCTATGATCTCTGCTCTGTCTGACTACAGGAAGTGAAACATTTGGCACCGAGTGACGTTTCTCCTCTGGAAAACCCACCACTTCAATCCGGGTTAAACATGCACTGTAATGTGCGCATTACTGACTTTGTACCGAGTAAAATATTACAGATTTTTCTTCTGTAATGCCTTACATTACTGCGTTAAAGAAAAAAGCAATGCATTACAGTAATTAATTACTTTTGTAACTCGTTACTCCCAACACTGGACATGACGCACGATTTGCAAACGTGTGTGAATACGTGTTTACGGAAGTAGGTGTCTTTGGGGCCATGCGTCATATCCTTGCGCTGTTCACTGGAGCTGCGCTGTTCAGCGGAGGGTTACAGCTGCTCTTTGTCATAAAAGTAGTCCCGAGTTAAAAATAGTACATGTAATTCCTTCGTGTTACTTTTTATTTTCCCTTGCAGTCGATATGTTTACTGAGGTCACTAGGCCGAATTTTTAATCACTATGAGTTTTATGGACGTTTTTTCTGGCAGTGCTATCTGGTACCATTCACTTACAGTGTTTTAGCTAAGCTAAAGCAAAAAGAGTACTGCCGGATCAGGAAAACGGCTGGGCTGCTTACAAATAGTTTTTGCCCACTTATCTAACTCTGACGAATATGGTAATAAACAAAATAACTTGGCGATGGAGTAAATAATCGTATTAGATTCAAAGCTAGTAGGTTTAAATGGAAGCTGTAAAACCAGCTACGTAAGGAACTAATATTTTTCCAGCTAATTAACTTTTAGTCACATGAGATTATGCAAAAATTCAGCTTTGATCAGATGTAAAAATCATACTTCTATAAATATAACTTGTGCTGTTAACTTCTTTTAGGACACATTTCTCAGGTAATCCTCCTCCTCCCACCTGCTCCATGTTGACTCTGAGCGCGTGCAGTAAGGTGGTCAGGCTGTGGCGCAGCTTCATGGCCTCTCTCAGCTCTGCCTCTCTGCGCTCCAGCATCAGACTCAATGTTGCTTCTTGTCTACAAGACGGGATAAAGAAAATATTTAAATGAATTAGGGAATTAAATTATTTTACAGTAAACTCACTTTTTATTAGGTCTGAGGGATTTGATAGGTTGTTCTCTTTTTCCAGGTAGGAAGTTCAGCACCTCTATGGCTGGGTAGAAAACAAAGCAGGATGAAACATAATTTAGAAATATGTTATGCGTTTTCTCAGAACCTCACATGGGCCTCTCTCTTTCCGTCTATCAAACAGCTGTAATAGTTTCTCCTTCAGTTTGTTGTTGTGCATCTCCTGATGCTTCAGCTCCACTTCCTGCTGGTTGCACTGCAGCTGCAGATGGGAACTCTAAAGAAAAGTTTTTTGTTTATGATAAAATGAAGATCTTCAGGTAGTGATTCCTCCTGGATTTGGATAACTTACTTTGACCCTCTCAGATCTCAACAGGTCTTGAAGCCTGGCCACTTGCTCATCCATCTCCTTTAGTTGCTCCTAAAAGATAAAACATGAGTTTTAACTTTTGACACTCAAATCAATGCTTTAATCTATTTAAGATTTTATTCCCACCATGAGTGCATCTCTTTGGTCCTTGTACTCCTGTCTGTTAGCCCACAAGGAACTGGGGAAAGTGTGCTCATGTAAAGGATTTGGATCTCCAAGGAGATATGAATCTACAGAAAAACCAGAGAAAAGCTGGGAAAATTTGAACTTTTATACAAGACAGTAAAATTTAGTTTTATTAATTTTCCTGAGTGTAAAAAACAAAATGTTAGACTTTTCACTTCTCATCTGAGGAGTTTTTAAAAACTGAAAAGTGCAGAGATTTAAAGTCATAAATGTTTGGATTATGTATCTAAATAAAGAAATAACCTGAGGGATCTCGTCGTCCTCCAGATCTACGGCGGTCAATCTTGAAAGCCATCTAATGAAAAATAAATCCACAAAAAGTAATAAATGTACACACAAAATAGACTACACATTGATCTGGTAAACACATTCAGGTCCATACCTGAGCAAACTTCCTCTGTTGACTGCTCCTCTTTTACTCACAGGTGAAACCACTTCTTCTAATTACTAAGAATGAACAAGTGGGTTTATTAACCACCTCCTTTTGCTCTCTGAACATGTTGGGAGGCCAAATTAGCAGAAAACAGCCTCACACTCAGATGTTTAAGCTTCACATCACTACATTTCCTGTGACTTTTAACACAAATATTTTAATTACCGGTATAAATAAATCAAAAACCACCACTCATTGCCAATATTGGTTTTATTTTTCACCAAACATATTGCATTGACCAATAAATCAGTTTTGATTGAGTTGACAATTAGCACAGTGATTCTGGTAATATTCTACAGATTTATGGCATCTAACTAGGTACATAAAACCATATATGATTCGGCCAAGAAAGTTTTCTATCCAATTTACAGCACAGATAATATATTTGGCAATAAACCAAATTATTTGACTGCATTCAATAAAATACTGACAAAAAACACTCAGTCACCAAATGAGTCAAACCATTTAAAACGGATACTTTAAAATAAGCATTTCTTTGAGCTATTTGCACAAATGATTACTTTAAAATTACAGGCATCTAATAAGAGTAACAATCACAAACACCTGCAATGATGATACAAACAGCAAAAGCAGAGAAAGTTTTGGTTGACTGGAGTTTGATTCTAGTTTAAAAAAAAAAATCAACAGGTCACTGTAGCATAATTTATTTAATACAAACAAACATTTGTGCAATTTAGTGTGATATATATATTAAACTATCTTAATAGAATAAGGCCTTCATGTGTTATCATAGTTAAAGATGTTACATGTACAGGCTAAAACAAAAGGTCTGTGATAGAAACAAAAACACAGCATGAGTTTAACAAAGACATGTCCTGAACTAACGCTGTAGATCCTCAGGGGAACAACATCGTCTCAAATACAGGAATTACTGAAGGCACCAGTTTGGTCACAGGCATGTACGTCTGTCGGCTAGAAATACAGCTGGATGCTTCTATAGTGTTTTATGAAATATATACGAAAGTACGTTTCTGATCTTAATTATCTAGTTTATATTTACACTTGATTATTCCTCCACCTGACAGGTAAAAATAAAGACATTCAGGAGCTGTTTTGATGTGTTGGACATGACTAAAAACAAACATTAAAGCTTGTAAATCGATGCTGGACAGGCAAACCAAGATTAATCATTAAACAGGTTAGTGTTGAGAACATTTTCTGCTTCAACACGCAGAATTTGGCCCTGATTTATTGTAACAGATGGGAGTTATGATACCATTAGTTTTGGCAAACAAGTAGACCGACCCCACCCCGAAAACCTTCAGCACCAAGTGCACTCCCTGCCCCCCCAACAGCAGCTGCTGATAAATCTACGACGATCAGAAGAAAAGGGACGAAACGACGAACACATCCAGAAAATCTCCATGTTTCTTCTGCTGCCAAGAGAAAACAAAAGCATTTATTAATTTTAGTTGAAAGCTAATGTTAAAAGTGCAGTGAACTCATCTTTATGATTACTTTTAACATCACTGCTCATCTTACAATGACAAAATGTGTGCATTAAAAGGTGTGTATTTTTATTTAGGATGTAATCATGGCAGCTCACATTATTGTTCATGAAATGAAGTGTAAAAGACTTAAAAGATTCTTAGATATTTTTGCAGTTCGACCGCCATTGGGTAGGATTCTCTGATGAGATTAGTCTCTGACTAACCTCCAGCATAACTCAGTCCTTTGGGTCATTGGGGTAAACATTAACTTGGCACAAAAATGACACAAGTTGGCGAACTCTTTAAAACAGCTGCTAACACTTATTAAGCAGCTGCTAACTGACAAAGTGGTTTTATTTTGACAATCATCCATCATCTTCCGCTTATCCAACAATGGGTTGTGGAGGTAACAGGTCCAGGAGGGAAGCCCAGATATCCATCTCCCCAGTTTATTCTGGGGGACCCCAGAGCGTTCCCAGACCAGACAGGATACATAATCCCTCCAGTGAGTCCTGGGTCTTTTTGCTTTTCAATTGCTTTTCATATTTTGGATTTTGTTTTCTCATTTAAGTAATGGGTTATTTAATAAGAGATTTGTAAATCTAAAATTGTAATTTTTCAAATAAAAATTCTGAAATAAAATCAGAATAAAAATAATTTCTGCAGTGTAAGATTTTATGTTTTGCTTAAAATTTGTAAATTCCCTCAAAAAATATTTTTACATTAAAATTATTTAGTAACTCGATCAAATGTTACACAAAAGTAGGAATTAAATATCATGTCTGATTGTAACTAACATTTACTTATTATTCTGCCATATTTTCTCAAATCATTCATGTACCCATAAAACCCAGTTAGACCCGACACATCTGATCATAATTATACAATGACTCATTTAAAACATCAAACCATCATTTCTCTAGGGGGTGTGCCGATTCACTAAAAATCGATTAGTCGTGATTTAAAATGCTCCAAATCGATTCCGATTCAAAAGTGTTCAAAATCGATTATTTATATTTATTTGTATTTATTTAAAATTATGGGAACATAAAATGCCGTCCGGACATTTTTTGGGGACGGACCGCCGGAAACACAAGCTTCTACAAGCTTCTGCTTGTAGATCAACTGCGCGAAATTCATTCAGTAGGTATAAGGCAGGCGTCTGGAAATATTTTAGTTTTTATAATAACATGAACAGAAAAGGCCTGAGAAGATGTATTCCCTGTTATGTGAAGAAAAGTCAAATGTAATGATACGAACGAGCGTCAGCGTGTCACCCGTTAACACTGCGGGTACGAGGAGATGAAGCCATCAGCTGTTGCTCCAATCAGTGAATATTTGAGGAAGGATTCAAACTTTACACAGCTCCGAAAGGGAAAAGGATTTACGTCCATATGCGCTGTTAACAACCAGGACTTTATGCTGTAATGCGGACACTGGAGTCCAGGTAAGAACTTCTTAGACAGGAAGTTGTAAGTTTACCGTCCTGAGGCTGATGGCAGCAGTGCTGAGAGGCTGTAGGAACACATTTACTGCTGATTTTCTCTTCTATATCCTCACTTCTATATCCTCACTAACTATTATTTCAAAACGTTTCCACCAGTGTTATTAGAGTCACTGTTAGTGAATTTGTTAAAACTACTTTAATTGTGGGGAAATATATTTTATTTGATGGATTTAAATTTGGATATATATTTTTATTCTTGCTGAATAGGTGAGATCTTGTATTTTTCAAAAGAAATAATCTTGAGCTGCTGGTACAAAAACTGTGAAAGTTGGAAAGGATTTAGGTTAAAGGAAGTTTAACTGATCACCAGAGGAACTTCTTTCCCTGCAGATGTCAGCTTTTTGTAGGATTTTATTTTTCTAATTACTTTGATAAAGCAAATATTTTGCACTTTAGTTGTCAAAGGAGCATCTTTGTTGTTGTTTTGTTTCTATTTCTAACTCACTATGAAACATCATTTGGACGTGTTGGTGTTATTTGTGGTTTCACAAAAATAAAATATATTTCATTAAATTATTTACATACCTCAATTAATGGAAACTAAATGGATTTAAAAGGAGAAAATAGCTATTCAAGGAAATGAAGGAAAAAAATCCTAAATGGGGAAAAAAATGACGCGACAAAAAATGTAAAAATTGTTTTAAAATCGAATTGTTTTAAAATCGAATCGTAGCACCCGAATCGTAATCTAATCGAATCGTGAGGCACCCAAGATTGCACACCCCTACATTTCTCGCTACTAGCAAACCTTCTTGTACTGTGTTTTAATGACAGCTGTTCATAATGAGCAACTTAAATGTTTAATATTCAATAACATTTATTTTCATTGTAGATTAATAACATTAAATTAAGTTCAACTGTATAAAAAATCATAAGATAGTTTGAAAAAATATCTTAAAAATTTAGAATTTAGGTGGGACCATCATCATGTCATTGTTTTGTTACAAGTCTCAAGTATTTCCACTCGTCTTGAGTCAAGTCCCAAACTTTGAATTTCGAGTCCTAATTGAGTCAGTTGACCAAATTTGTAATGTAATTATTAATTAATTGGAAATAAATTTATAATATCATGAATTCTGTCTAAAAGTTGTATTTAATTTGGGGGGCAGTAGCTCGGTAGATAAGGCGCTAGTCTTGCAACCTGAAGGTTTTTGGTTCGAATCCCAGTCTGGCTGGGTCACTTAGGCAAGCCACATCACCTGCTGCTGGTGGTGGTCAGAGGGTCTGTGGTGGCACATGTGTCTGGTCACTTCACTTCTGTGGCTACATGTAGCTCACTGCCATCAGCATGTGAAGGACTGACTGATGTAAAGTTCTATGTAGTCCATTATTTAGAAAAGCGCTGTACAAATGTTGGACATTTACATTTAGCTGACAGAACAAGCAGCAAACACAACTGATGTTGGTCAGAAAAAAAGTGTGCTGCTGATGGTGCATTTCCAAGTAAAGAGGTTTTTTTTAGGTTCACTGTGTAGGAACCTAAAGCTCAAGTAAACAGCCTCAGGTCCAAAAGAAGTCACAGGCCACTGGTGTTAAAGTCAGAGTCAAGTCCCACGTTGTTTGTGAGTCTAAAGTCACAGAATTATAACTCTTGTCTGACTCGAGTCCACAGCTCTGTGTACTTATACCACTTATCTGATATTAATAGTATAAAATACCAAAAATCTCAAATAAACCTTGCATTGAAAGCATTTGTTCTGATTAACAAACTGTGTCCAGATACGTCTTTATGCGTGTCATCTAAATCTGTGAACCACGTTGTACAAATGTGCCTTTAGTTTGAAGGTTTCCAGTTAAAATCTAAAGTATGAACAGAATGTGAAGGTGGCATAAGCTCCTTCCTGGTGTAGCATCTTACCTCAGAACAGGGAGCAGGACTTTGGGGGTCTGAAGGGATTATCGCTGGAGGGGACTCCCATCAGGAGTGGGTCCTTGGTGGCGTTTTGCAAACAGAAGTTTTTGAGATCAGTGGCAGCCTGGGACACCTGCAGAGTCAAGCATATGGTGTGTGTGTGTGTGTGTGTGTGAACACATTAACAGCATAAACAGCACTGTCTGGCTCCTGGGACTGTCCTTTTCTGTCATTTACCTACTCGCTGCCTAGCTTTTGCATAACATTTGCAAAGAAACGGAATAACACTGAGGTGACAGAAGGGGCGGTTGTAGTCCACTGTTAATTTTCACCTCTTTCCTTTAAATATGGACTCTACTAACACTTAACATTCACTTAAAAACTTCGAAGTAGTTTCAAAAACAAAAACCGTTGACTAGAATGATTGAGTAACACTACTGAATCTTTGTTAGGCTAAACTTCTGGTCATTTCAACACTTTGTTTCCGCCATTCAACAGCAGGCTTCCGTGTTTTTGAGTCAGATCGTACCTTGATCCTCCGGGTACTGGCCTCTAACCGAAGCTGCTTCACGGCCCTTTGAGCGATCATTAAGTTGCTGTTGGCGTTGTTGTTGGACATGACGACGTTTTATCGACAATAAAAAAGTTTAAACTGTCAATAAATGTCCAAAACCTCCAGCGGGAATGAGTTCAAACAGCTCTAAACCCTGAACTAAACTGGGAAAGAAAGCTAACGCCCCGCCCCGCCCCATGCGTTATAAGAGCCAGTCTATTGGTTCACAAGCACGTCAATCAAACGCAAAAAGACGCCCCTGAAAACAAGAGCTTCTCTTACGAGTTTCCTAGAGAGCAAAGGAGGTCAAATCGAAACTTGGTACCACAGCTCTTTCAGTGAAACGTTAAGACAATTAAGTACCGTATTTGAACACATATTTTTAAATACCTGGCTTAACACTTTTAAGTTAAAATTCAAAGTTAATTTTCCAATTTGATATACATGCTATTCATGCAGCAAAATCGAAATTTCAGTCCTCACAGGCCCATGGTGCAACATGTAGCAACAACAAACAAGTAAACAATTAAACAAGCCACAAATAAGCAATGAAGTAAAACAGAAAGAGGTGAGGTTTATTATTAAAGTGGCTGGTGCAGTATGACATTTTTTGAGTCCACAGGGCTCCCTGTCAGAGGGCTCATAAGGCACAGTTCCTTCTTAAATAGAATATTGGAGACCTCTTGTGATGACAGGATCTTAACAGTTGGGAGGGAAGCAGCTGCTTGGAAGTCCAGAATCTTTTCTGCAGGGTCCGAGAACTGCAGCCTTCTTCCTAAGGACAACAGGCTGAAGAGGATGTGAGATGGGTGGGTGGGGTCACCTGTAATCTGTAGACAGTGTTGGGAGTAAGGAGTTGCAAAAGTAATTAATTACTGTAATGCATTGCTTTTTCTGTAACGCAGTAATGTAAGGCATTACAGAAAAAAAAAATCGGTAATATTTTACTCAGTACAAAGTCAGTACATGCACGGGTTAAACATGCATTACAGTGCATGTTTAACCCGGATTGAAGTGGTGGGTTTTCCAGAGGAGAAACGTCACTCAGCGCCAAATGTTTCACTTCCTGTAGTCAGACAGAGCAGAGAGATGTCCATGAAGCTGGCCCCCCACCCACTTAAAAAAACTAAGCAAATAGGTGGAGTGGTTAGTGCTTCGTTTGTGCTGCTTTGTGCAGTTAAAATTTTCGTTTGTGCTGCTTTGGTTTTTGAGATATTAAATATTAATTTATGAGTAATTCTACCTAGGTCATTATCCCACCAGCTTGCTCTAAAATGAACCAGACTGGTCTATTTTTTTAGTGCTTGGTTTGTGCTGATTTGTGCTGTTAAAAGTTTAATTTGTGCTGCTATGATTTTGAGATATTTAAGATTATGTTATAGGTCATTCAGGGTTCATTCTGGGGTCATTCAGGGGTCACCCTCCCCCCAGCGTGCTCCAACATGAACCGGTGACGTCATCTAAGTTTTATTGTACTTTGTAACCTTTAAAAATCTTAAAATCCATACCAGTACAAACTAAACTTTTAACAACACAAATTAGCACAATCAAAGCATAAAAAAGTAGATGAAGCCGGTTCATTTTGGGGCAAACTGCGGGGAGATGATGACGTCATTCCTGAAAATAAAACCGGTAATATCTCAAAAACCATAACAGCATAAATGAAACTTTTAACGGCACAAAGCAGCACAAACGAAGCACTAACCACTCCACCTATTTGCTTAGTTTTTTAAGTGGGTGGGGGGCCAGCTTCACGCAGGGCCGTTTCAAGGTATTTGGGGGCCCTAGGCAAGATGGACTGTGGGGGCCCCCCCCCACTCCCCCCATCAAAATGTACCTTGACTCCACCCCCCACCACGCCCCTAAGAGAGCTACAGCATGAACACACTGTTTATGATTGCAAAACTTTTACCAGTTTCTTTTACCAGAGTACCAGTTTCATGGGGATTACATGAACTCTTCTTCCAGTACAAAACACTAAAAGCTACTTTTTTACATTCTAAACCTGAAAGTGGGTCACATTTGACCCACTTTCAAAAATGTATTTTACTGTTTTGTATTGGAATAAGACTTAATGTAGAAACTGCAATTTTAACACAACAAAATGTAATTTAAAAACTGTTACATACACAACTTGTGTGCTGATTTGAAGTCTTCACAAAAGTTACAACAGAGAAGCAAACAAGATGAATCTGGATGACAGAATATTCATGTTTCCCTAACACTCCTTCACATTCCAATGGCCCATCATCTGTGCTCTGTGTAGACGGTGATAACTTTACAAATGAAAGGCAGCAAATTGTCAGTGATTGAGTTGTTGATTTCAAACCAAGCAGCCATTTGGCTTAACTTTAGCTGAGGGGATCTAAAAATCCTGGGAGTTCTACTTTTTAAAGAGAGCTTCAGATTTCACAAACATTTTTTAAATAAATATTGTTGTTTTAAAATACCAGTTTCCTTAGGATTACAAGAAGTATTATTCCAATACAAAACAGTAAAAGCTAATTTAATTCCTAAACTTGAAAGTGCCATTACCTGCTACCTGCAGGCTGCAGTTAGCCATGGCAGCTGGAAACCTTTGCAATTATGAAATCAATAATGAAACTAGCATTTAACACAACTAAATTTATTTTAAAAATTGTAGTAAAATCTGAAGCTCTCTTTAAAAAGTTGAAACTGTGGTGTCTGACCCAGCAGAACTCCCAGGATTTTTAGACCCCCTCATCTCTACCAAAGTTAAGCCAAATGGCTGCTTGGTTTGAAATCAACAACTCAATCACTGACAATTTGCTGCCTTTCATTTGTAAAGTTATCACCATCTGCACAGAGCACAGATGATGGGCCATTGGAATGTGAAGGAGTGTTAAGGAAACATGAATATCCAGGTTCATCTTGTTTACTTCTCTGTTTTAACTTGTAGGCCAAATGTATCCATGATCACTTACCACTGTCATGTTGTTTCTTTTCTTCCTCCTCTCCTTACACTTTTTTTTCTGGCTTCCAGATTATAAATTCGTGATCGCTTCATGCTGTTCGCTGAATCGCCGTTTTTAAATGTTGCCGGCTGCCGCGGATTTTCAAAACAGGATGGCCAGGGAGCGAACTTTCATGCCCCGCCTTTCTCGCGTCTTGGCTAGAAGCCGGCTGAATGAGGAAGTCTGGGGAAGAGTGACGCATGCGTGCCTGCAGCTGTTGAGCGGGGACGAGGTGGGGGTGGGGGGCGGTGTTAAAGGGACAGCGCGCTGAGTTCACACAGTTTGTTACTGCGTTAATTTCTTAAACAGTCATTGTCTGGGGGCCCCTAACCAGCTCGGGGCCCTAGGCAATTGCCTGGTTTGCCTGTCCTGTTGCGACGGGCCTGGCTTCACGGACATAGCAGAGAGGAGTCCGGTTCTGTCTGGGTCACGCAGCAAACTCATGCGTGGTTCCGAACTGTGAGGAGCGCGCACAAGTCGCGTGCGCTGCCCAAGTCCTGCGCGCTCACGGTAACCAAAGCCCGCAGCGCGCCGCTCGGAAAATGAAGCGAACTGAGGAGTTTTCTGATAAAGAGTCGCTCTAACAGACTAGATTATTCACATCAGAAGTTGGAGAGCTCGCTCTCGCGCGAGCACCGAGCAGAGGAAAGCGCGCGCCATGCAACATCTGCTGCCTGCTGCAGGAGGGAGGAGTATGGAAGCGAATGTGTAACGTAATTCTAATTAAAATGGACATAGGAGGAGGAGCAGACAGGTGGAGGAGATCGAAGCACACAGGTAGAGGTAGGAGTCAAACTATGAATAGGAACTCCCCATGTGCACAAGCTGCCTCAGGCATATATATGTGTGTGTATAGATTTAAATATACTGTATGTAGATTTGATAGATTAATATACGGTTAGATGGATGGATGATAAATGATGGATGGATGGATGAATAAATGATGGATGGATGGATGGATAATGATGGATGGATGGATGGATGGATGGATAAAGATGGATGGATGGATGATAATGATGGATGGATGGATAAAGATTGATGGATGGATGATAGTGATGGATGGATGGATAATGATGGATGGATGGATGGATGGATCATGGATGGATGGATAAAGATGGATGGATGATAATGATGGATGGATGGATGATAAATGATGGATGGATGGATAGATATATCTCCATGTATCCATTACATGACCTTCCACTGGATGTAGAATGAGCTCATTTAGATGATCAAATCCATATTTAGTTATTTTGATGAGAGTAACTAAAAGTAATGCAAAAGTAGTGTACGTAATGCCTTACATTAAAGAAAACAATAATATTGTAATGTAAGGGATTACTTTAAAATGACAGTAAGTAATAAATAATGCATTACAGTTTTGAAGTAACTCGCCCAACACTGTCTGTAGAACGTTGTGAATGGGGCTTGTATTGTAGATGTCCAGACGGGAGGGGAGAGAGGCACCAAAGGTCTTCTATGCACTGCAGGGCCTTGCAGAAAGATATGGTACTGGCACCTTACCACACAGGCTGGACAGGATGTTCTTGATGGTGCCTCTGTAGAAGATGTGCATGATGTGTGCTAGAGATGTTGCTTGTCTACATTCCCAAAAGAAGTAGAGGCACTGTTGGGCTTTCCTGGCCAGTGTTCCATGACAGGTCCTCAGAGATGTACACACCCAGGAATTTAGTGTTGCTCATCCTCTCCACAACATTGATGATCAGAGGGGTATGTAGTGAGTCTACACACTCCTGAAATCCACAGTCTCCTACATATTCAGATGGAGATTGTTGTCCTTCACTCCTGCTGATGTGACCCAACAAAGTTGTGTCATCTGCAAAGGCTGTAGTTGCGTGTTGGTGTGCAGTCATGGGTCAGCAGTGTGAAGAGGAGGGTGCTAAGCACACATCCTTGGGGAGCCCCTGTGCTCAGGGTGATTGGGCTGTGGGTGTTGCTTCCAACCTGAACTGTCTGAAGTCTTTGTCAAAAAAGTCCATCCGGTTGCAGTGACGGACCAAGCCGTAGCTGGTCCCATTTATGAATGAGCTGTAGAGGGATGGTTGTGTTGAACGGCGAGCTGAAGCCCATGTCAACAGTATCACTTAGACAATTAACGCAAAGTCGATGCCAATATGTAAATAGCACTTTACAATAGCTAACGTGATAAACTCTCAATGGATGTGTGTGGTGTGTGTTTGCTGTGGGGGGTTAGCCCTCCTAACTGTAATTCCTCACCATGTTTGAAATGTCAATTTGAAGGGGAAGTTTGATTTCTTGGACAACCCATCAAAAAACCAACCAAATATACAATGCAGTTACAAATTATTTTTATCAAAACATTAATTAATGTGGGCGTCGTTGCCAGCCGGCGCTTTCACGTTCTGTCACAGTTATAGAAGGCCTCCACTTAAAATATTTAGGACTTCTTCCAACTTGGCAGAATCTCTATTAATATGAAAATGAGGAAATAATTTTTCATTTAATGTATATAATAAATAAACTATCAAAAGCTGGGATTTGTGGAATTTTGTCATTCATACCTAACCTAGTAAACTAGACCGTTTTGTATAGTCTGGCTCATCAGGCTAATTCATACCTGAAATGATCCACTGTATAAGAAAAATATATTTTCATATTCTTAAACAAAATGAAAAACACTAATATATAATAAAATATTCTACATTTCATGTTGTACAGTAGCATTGTAGTGTAAAACTATAAGAGCAGCTATCTGCTTCAAAAACAGACAGGTTTATATTACTGGCAATATGTTGGTCCCCTAAGGCAGTTTCTACCATTATAAATCCTAAAACGTCCCACAGATGATCAGGGTGGCTTCTGTTTGGTCTCTCTTGGCCCCAGATGGTTTGGATTTTAGTCACCAAGGAGGTTTACTGAGTTCATCTGTAGTGCCTCCTCTACGCTGTTGGTAAACCTGAAGTCTTGTAGATCAGCTGCAAGAAGAACCTTTAATATGGAGGGCTGAAGAGGGACAAATAAAAATGAATATACACACCATTAGTAGCCCCCCCCCCCCCCCCCCAAAAAAAAAAAAAAAAAGAGTGTCAGGACTGAGGGATGTACCTGCAAGGCTGAAAACATCAGTTGGACTTTTCGTAGTTTGAACTGCCTCAGCAGGTCCCTCAGCTCGCTGATGACTGTGTAATCTATGATGCTCACGTGATGGCAGTCCAGTACCACAGACCGTGGTGGAAACACTGATAGAGAAGGAGTAAGTAGGAAGGATGGATAACAAACGATGATACGAGAGATGAAAGTTTCCCGTATAATATTATTTACCAAACAAGTCCTTACCCTGCAGGGCCTGAGTGTGTATGATGTGACTGAGATGCTCCACTGCAGGAAAACTGAGGCCACTGCTCAACTCCATCACCAAGACGCCATGATCAGACACCTACACATACAGGAGAATTATGTAAACACATCAAATCAAAGCAGTTATGGTATATTCAACACGTCATTCACTCTTTAAATAAAAAAATGTCTAAAAATAATTTGATTTAAAAAATACAAGGTTTGAATGCCATTGTGTATTTTATTTTCTTTCATAAATTTCAACAAAATTAACTAGAATTATAAACCCCGACTGACACTAAAAATTAGAAACTCATTTTTCCATTACTTTTCTTGGGGGAAGTTAAAGGCGATCTAAAGGACAGATGCTGCTATTGTGATTTTATTTTGATTATGCTGTATGGTACAAAAAGTGAAGGTATTAAAAAAGCTTAGCTTCTACCTATAGTTGGTCTCCACTTTGTGTTTTTGCTATTGAAAGGGACAGAAATGTTGTTTATGATCTACTTCTGTATAATTGTTTTTCTTTTGTGGGCCTGTGTATTTTTATTTATTTATTTTACTCTTTTTCACTTTAAAAAAAATGAATGTTTTGAAGGAATGTCAAAAATGACATTACATTTCAAATATGTAAAAACAAAACAAAAATCTTTGGACTTTTGGGGAAATAAATGATCTGCAAAAATGAACCCTGTTCACCTTTTTCTTTTAAAATGATATTTGAAAAAGAAAAAAAAAAAGAGACTGAATCAGCATTAATGTGTTGTCACAATTCTGTCAGATATGGGAACATTTTAAATAAATGTCTGTAATTAAAAACTCCACCAGCAGCTTTAAACTCAGTTTATTATTATTTTAATCACCAAATAAACCATAATAAAATGTTTATTTGGGGACATATTTAAATTTGATGTTCGATTGTTACAGTCTATAGATTGTAATCCAAGTTAAAAATCATCCTGTTTGATCAGAACTTTTTACAGAATCATTTTCAGCATGAAATATATGAACAATATATTTGGAATACTCTCATAAATTATAGACAAACAGGAAAAATATCACAAAAAAGAAAAAGAAACCCTCAAAAACATGTGGATTGTCCCTCATAATAAAATAGGAACCATAAACTAAACAGTTTTTTAAAGTTTGTCCAGATTTGCTGATGCCTGTTAAACAGTTTTAAAACGTCAAATCAGAGAATATCTAATAAAACACTCAATTTGATTGTTCAGCAAAGATTTCCACATCATGAGACAGAGTCAGAGTTAAAGGGAATAACTCATTAACCAACAGCTTTTGGTCAATTCCTCTCTTGTTCTAACTGGAGGAATGCTGTTTTTCCTGTCAGGATTTTTTGTTCCTTCACCTTTCTTTAATACACCTTGCTGTTCTTTATGAATAAAGTTTCAGGGTGAGTGGAGGTTTTTTGTTTATTTTGTAACTTTATTTATTCATTGGTACATTTTGAGCAGGAAAGTGTCAAATGATGCCTGAAATGTGATATTTTTTTAAATGTGAAAATGGTCTGAGACTAAAGCTGAAAATCTAAATTAATAAATCAACATCTTAACTACCACCGTAGTTTTAGGATTTGGAAAAAATCAGGCTGAGGAGAGAAAGCCCTGCTACATTTAACTCACTGGTAAAAATCTAATTTGACTCTAATTTAGAGGCCAACAGAAAATAACCCCCCAAAACCCCATAATATCTTTTAAAAAAAGAAAATAATAACCAAGAAAGTGTGTGCTGGTTTTATATGCAAATTATTCTGCCTCAAACAGTGGCTTGTGAGAATCATTTTAGTACCTTTACTTTGGGTCTGGCCATGCTGTACAGCAGCAGGGCTCCTGAAACAGCAACACCTCCCATGATGCCGTACTGCACCTCCCAGAAACTCAACAGGAATGTCACAACAAAAGGCAGCAGGTCCAGCTCTGTGCAAGACAAATCCCAATTCTATTAGACTCACACGTGGGACACCCCGAGATAAAAATACTCTCCAGAAGCCTACTGTGTATCCTCCACATCTTTGCCACAACACAGTAATCCACCATGGGAGCGACTGCACAGATGATAACGGCAGCAAGAGACGCTTTGGGGATGTAGTAGAAAGCCGGCATGAGGAACGCCAAGGAGAGCAACACAATCACACCTGCAAAGATACACAAAGAAGATCAAGTGTGAACATATTACAAGAGTAGGCACAATGAATAAATAGGAAAACGAAAATTGGATGGTTTCCTGTTTCTTAAAAAACATATTTTTCCTCCACTTATCCATGTTTTTATTGAAGCACACACTGCTCAGCATGCTGCCATGTTCAGGCACAAGGAATGAACAGAAACTGAGTGAAAAATGAACCAAAGTCCAAAGAAAAGACCTTCAGAATGCCTGGAGAAATAACGAAGATAAAAATCACTAAAATATTTACTCCTTGTTAGGAAAATGTAAAGAAATTTAGGACAACTTTTACACAGAACTAAATTCAAAATCTTAGAAAAGGGTCTGTCTGAAAAGAATTGTACACAGTAATGACATGGATAGCCTCAAGAGGGCAGAAGAGATCAATTTAAAATATCAACTCACTGGTGACGATTCCACCAGCTGGAGTGCAAACCCCAGTCTGAGAGTTCACTGCTGTCCTAGTTGTATAAAAACAAACAAACAACAACTTGACACTATAAATATTTCTCAACTGATTTTATTACGGTATTTTGCTCTAGTTAATAAAATAAACACCCAAACCTTCCAAAGCTGCCGGTGACGGGGTACGCTGACACAAAGGAGCCCATTATGTTGGTCACTCCAATTGCCAGCAGCTCCTGGTTGGCATTGATCCTGTAGTTGTTCTGACTGCCTGAATGTAAACAAGATGTGAAATCAGCTTTTAGAGAACACAGACACACATAGTATTTAGCTTTATTGATCTCATCTGTGAGGCCTTTAATAAAGTCCTTATGATCAATCTGAAAATTTACCAAAAGCTTTTGCAATAGCAATGCTCTCCAACAGACCCATGAGAGGAATCACAGCCAGCCCTCCTCCGAAACCCTTTAATAATCAGAGAGGAAGAATGACTGGTCAGCTGGACTTCCAGGGCAGATTTAGAGAAGTGAAAGTGTCTGCTCAGGAGACGTCTAGTTCTCCCTCCTGCTTCTTACCTCTACAATTTGTCCAAAAGAGACGACGGTACCATTGGATGTGGTGTCTGAGGTGGGTGGGGGACTGAACGGTGGGAGTCCCTGGGAAGTGTGCCCAGTGATTGTGAACACATGATGACCATCAACTTCCCAGGAATATGCAACAAGCGACGCAGCCACAACCACTAGAGCATTACGCACTGACCGAGACAAACAGGAAACGGAGGAAATGTTAACAATAACACATCGTGTGTTGTGTTATTGTTTCTATGAGGCTGGTACTGACTGGTTGCAACAGTCCACACGAGTGTCCTCGCATAGCTCGAGTAGGTGGAGCCATCATTATGGGGTGGATAGGACTTCATAAACATCAACATAATCAATAAAGCGAGACAGACCAGACCCAGAACCACGTCGCCCACTCTGGCTTCTGGGACCCTGTAGAAGGTGTAATAAACCTCCAGGAAGAACTGCTGGGGGACGTCTTTTATTCCAAGGATGTTCTACAAACAGAAACAAGTTTAAAAAAGAGTGAAATCAAGAATACAATTGGTATGAAGTATAGTAATACTGGGAATTTTTTTAATTTAGTTTCCATGTATGACACCAATACAAAGCCCTCATGTTAGAGCACAAATAGGTCACAATTATTTCTTTATGCTTAGACTTTTTAAGCTGAAAACTATTTACAATAGTAATTAATTGATTGCATAATAACCAATTCAAACAGTACATTGCTGTGTCTTCAAACCATTCATTTTCTTCAGAAATGAACTATATTTGGTTTGCCCTTAATAAAAACAAGAAGAAGAAAGGAGCCAGAAACATTTGTTAAACATCTACGATTTCATTTTCTGTCTATCTAGTGACTAATGGAATATTCAACATGTTGTTTGTTTCAGCTCTAATGATGAAAACAGCTTCTCTGTTTTAATGACTTTTCAATATTCAATTCACTATGAAAAGAGAAAACAGAAATAATCATATTTTACTTCTTTTTTCATTATTTCAAAAAGCTAAATCAGATTCAGTAAAGAAGTTAGAATTTATTTGATCTCTGTGTAGATTGATTTTCATTAATAGATATTTTAAAGCAGCATGACTTTTATTCACTCACAGAAAGTTTACATTTTTAAGTTTAAAGCATCTAAAAAGGAGTAAAGCAACACCTCTGTTTAAACACTCAATATGCTGTATTTTTCTCCTCCGTGAACCGTCACCTTATCGTGGTGGAGGAGTTTGAGTGCCCTAATGATCCTAGGAGCTATGTTGTCTGGGGCACTTGTGCCCCTGGTAGGGTCACCCATGGCAAATTGGTCCTAGGTGAGGGGTGAGACAAAGAACGGTTCAAAAGACTCTTCATGCAAGTACAATCATCGAGCCAGTGTACCCGGCCCGGAGGGTTACCGGGGTCCCACCCTGGAGCCAGGCCTGGGGTTGGGGCCCGTGAGCGAGCGCCTGGTGGCCGGGCTTTCGCCCATGGGGCCCGGCCGGGCCCAGCCCGAACCGGATACATGNGGCTCATTCACCTGTGGACCCACCACCTGCAGGAGGAACATGAAGGGTCCGGTGCAATGTGGATCGGATGGCAGACCAAGGCGGGAGCTTTGGCGGTCCGATCCCCGGACACAAAAACTGGCTATTGGGACATGGAACGTCACCTCTCTGGTGGGGAAGGAGCTGGAGCTTGTGGAAGAGGCTGAGCGATACCGGCTAGATATAGTCGGGCTCACCTCGACACATAGTGTTGGCTCTGGAACCCGAGTCCTTGAGAGGGGTTGGACACTTTTCTTTGCTGGAGTTGCTCCGGGTGAGAGGCGGAGGGCTGGGGTGGGCTTTCTGTTAGCCCCAAGACTCTCTGCCTGTATGTTGGGGTTTTCTCCGGGGGATGAAAGGGCAGCTTCCCTGCGCCTTCGGGTTGGGGAACGGGTCCTGACTGTTGTTTGTGCTTATGCACCAAATAGCAGCTCAGAGTACCCACCCTTTTTGGAGTCCCTGGGACGAGTGCTGGATAGCGCTCCTACTGGGGACTCCATAGTCCTGCTGGGAGACTTCAATGCTCACGTGGGCAATGACAGCGTGACCTGGAGGGGCGTGATTGGGAGGAACGGCCCGCCCAATCTGAACTCGAGTGGTGTTCTGTTTTTGGACTTCTGTGCAAGTCGCAGTTTGGCCATAACAAACACCATGTTCGAACATAAGGATGCCCACCAGTACACCTGGTACCAGGGCAGCCTAGGTTACAGGTCGATGATTGACTTTATAGTTGTATCATTTGACCTGAGACCGTATGTTTTGGACACTCGAGTAAAGAGAGGAGCGGAGCTGTCAACTGATCACCACCTGGTGGTGAGTTGGATCAGGTGGCAGGGGAAGATGCTACGCAGACCTGGTAGACCCAAACGTATAGTGAGGGTCTGCTGGGAACGCCTGGCAGAAGAGCCTGTCAAGATGGTCTTCAACTCCCACCTCCGGCAGAGCTTCGACCACGTCCCGAGAGCAGTGGGGGACATTGAGTCCGAATGGGCCTTGTTCCGCTCTGCGATTGTTGAGGCGGCTGTTGCTAGCTGTGGTCACAAGGTAGCCTGTGCCAATCGTGGCGGTAACCCCCGTACCCGCTGGTGGACACCAGAGGTTAGGGGAGCCGTCAGGCTGAAGAAGGAGACCTACAGGGCGTGGCTGGTCTGTGGGTCTCCAGAGGCAGCAGATAGGTATCGGAGGGCCAAGCGGGGTGCAGCAGTGGCAGTTTCCGAGGCAAAATCTCGGGCGTGGGAGGAGTTTGGTGAGACCATGGAGAAAGACTATCAGTCGGCTCCAAAAAGGTTCTGGCAAACCATCCGGCGCCTCAGGGGAGGAAGGCGGCAACTCGCTCACACTGTTTACAGTGGGGACGGGGAGCTGCTGACGTCAACTGGGGCTATAGTCGGGCGGTGGAAGGAATACTTTGAGGAGCTCCTCAATCCCACCGACACGCATTCCTATGAGGAACTAGAGCTGGGAGACCTGGGGACGGACTGTCCAATCTCTGGGGCAGAAGTCGCTGAGGTAGTCAAAAAACTACGCAGTGGCGGAGCCCCGGGGGTGGATGAGATCCGACCTGGGTATCTCAAGGCTATGGATGTTGTAGGACTGTCGTGGTTGACACGTCTCTGCAACATTGCGTGGTCATCGGGGGCAGTTCCTGTTGAGTGGCAGACCGGGGTGGTGGTTCCCATTTTTAAGAAGGGGGACCAGAGGGTGTGTTCCAACTATAGGGGGATCACACTCCTCAGCCTCCCTGGGAAGGTCTACTCCAGGGTACTGGAGAGGAGGGTCCGGTCGAAAGTTGAACCTCAGATAGAAGAGGAGCAATGTGGTTTTCGTCCTGGTCGTGGAACTGTGGACCAGCTCTTTACCCTCGCTAGGGTGATGGAGGGGTCATGGGAGTTTGCCCAACCAATCCACATGTGTTTTGTGGATTTGGAGAAGGCTTATGACCGTGTCCCAAGGGACACCCTGTGGGGGACGCTCCAGGAGTACGGAGTGGATGGTCTTTTGTTAAGGGCCATTCAGTCCCTGTACCAGAGGAGTGTGAGTTTGGTTCGCATAGCTGGCAGTAAGTCGGACCTGTTCCCAGTGAGGGTTGGACTCTGCCAGGGCTGCCCTTTGTCACCGGTCCTGTTCATAACCTTTATGGACAGGATTTCTAGGCGCAGCCGTGGTGTGGAGGGTGTCGAGTTTGGTGACAGGAGAATCTCGTCTCTGCTTTTTGCAGATGATGTGGTCCTCCTAGCTTCATCAGGCTCTGACCTACAGCTCTTGCTGGGGAGGTTCGCAGCTGAGTGTGAAGCGGCTGGGATGAGGATCAGCACCTCCAAGTCTGAGGTCATGGTTCTCGGTCGGAAAAGGGTGGCTTGCCAACTCCAGGTCGGGAGAGAGGTCCTGCCTCAAGTGGAGGAGTTCAAGTATCTCGGGGTCTTGTTCACGAGTGAGGGAAGGAGGGAGCAGGAGATCGACAGGCGGATTGGGGCAGCGTCTGCAGTGATGCGGACGCTGAACCGGTCTGTTGTGGTGAAGAAGGAGCTGAGCCGGAAAGCAAGGCTCTCGATTTACCGGTCGATCTACCTCCCAATCCTCATCTATGGTCATGAGCTTTGGGTAATGACCGAAAGAACGAGATCGCGGATACAAGCGGCCGAAATGAGTTTTCTCCGCAGTGTGGCCGGGCTCAGCCTTAGGGATAGGGTGAGGAGCTCGAACATCCGGGAGAGACTCGGAGTAGAGTTGCTGCTCCTCCATGTCGAAAGGAGCCAGCTGAGGTGGTTCGGGCATCTTGTTAGGATGCCCCCTGGACGCCTCCCCAGGGAGGTGTTTCAGGCATGTCCTGCCGGCAGGAGGCCCCCGGGTCGACCCAGGACACGCTGGAGAAAATATATCTCTGGTTTGGCCCTGGAGCGCCTTGGGATCCTGCCGGAGGAGCTGGTAGAAGTGGCTGGGGAGAAGACCGTCTGGAACTCCCTAATTGGGATGCTGCCCCCGCGACCCGGACCCGGATAAGCGGAAGAAGACAAGACGAGACGAATATGCTGTATTTGTACTTGAAAACTAATTCTGCTTAAATAATTGATTAAGTATCTGCATTGCACATGACATACAGCAGTAACACGATGTATAAAGTGATGTTTCAGAGATGTGCCATGTGTGTGTGTGTGTGTGTGTGTGTGTGTGTGTGTGTGTGTGTGTGTGTGTGTGTGTGTGTGTGTGTGTGTGTGTGTGTGTGTGTGTGTTTAACCTCACTTTGACTTGGCCAAAGCCAATGGTCACTGCAGCAGCACACGTGAAACCTTTTATTACTGGGTAAGAGATGAAATCCAGCAGGAATCCTGCAGAAAACAAGCAAAGCTTGAGTGTTGATGAGCTCAGTGCCATGTTTGATTCCACCTGCACAAATATTTTGGACTCTGTGACTCCACTGAGGGCAATTATCAAAAGAAATTGTGTTTGGAGCCTTGGTTAGATGACACCACTCGTGAACTCAGTCCTGAGTGTAGGCAGGCAGAGAGAAAGTGGAAACAGGACAAACTACATGTGTCATCTGGGGTTTTAAAGGAGTTTGTCTCCAAATCAAAAAGCTGTAAAAATAAGTTCATCTGTCTAACCTAGTGTCATCAAGCAACCATAAACCTCAGGTTCTTTTCAATGTATTAAACACTGATTTGAATCTGACCAACACACCTGCTCCCCCAGCATCAGCTGAACTCTGTGGAAAGTTTCAGAAAGATGTATTTTCTCATAAACGTAAAAACCAATGACTTGCTGAAACCTCTATTGGACTGTCTAAATCACATCAAGACCTGGATGAACTCCAAGGCCCAAGGTCAAATAACCAAATGCTCCTTGCCTTTCCAAAATCCAAATTAAAAAGCAGAGGCGATTGTGCATTTGCAGTAGCTGCCACCTCTGGAACAACCTAACTCTCCACATTAGATCTGTACAGAACATTGGTCATTTCAAAAAACTCTTAAAGGCCCATTTCTACTCACTGGCTTTTGACTTTAGTAGAATTGATAACCTGGTTGTTCTTGTATCTTCTTTATGTTTTTGATTTATTTTATAGGTTTTAATACTTCTTGTTTACTCCTGCCATCTGTATTGCTTGCTGAAAAGCAGTTTGGCACAGCCCTGGTTGTTGATATCTAAATAAAATTGACAATGACACTGACAGAGTGATGACTGATTCAATAAATCAGTAGAGATCTAGAAATTTACAGGGAGTGAGTACAACTAAGCTGCAGACATTAAATGTTATGCAGATGCTTCTGCAGCCATAAATTAATGAATCATTTTAGCACCTTGCAAGTTTCTTTACATTTTGGGGATTTCTAGATATAACCTGTTCTGAAAAAACAAATTATGTCACAATAACTTTAATACAGTTCTCATTCTAAATTTTACAGACAAAATGATAAGGTGATACATCTTTCTAACTATCAGGTCATCTTCAATTTATTTTCCCTAAATATTTTTACCTGTTCCATGAGTTGTTGCCCAAATTCAGAAAACCATCAAAACTGTAGTCATGACATTTCAGTGTGACCTGAGCAGCAGCTTCTCTCACCTAATCTGAGCAACGCCATCAAAGCCTGGATGAGTCCACAGAGGAGGCTGAGCAGCACGGCTCTGTGGGGCTGCCCCCCCACCACAGAGGAACACAGGAGGGACATGATAGCTGTCGGACCCAGTGTCACATCTTTAGATGTCCCCAGGAGGGTGTAGATGAACCCTCCCATGAAGGCAGAGTAGAGGCCGTACTGTGGAGAAAAACACACTTAAGTTAAAGACAGGACAGAGATTTTTCTTTACAATGTACCAGTTTATACAACAACTTGATCATATTTTCAGCAACGTTTAGGAAGTTTACTACTCTAGATTGTCTTAACATTTTAAGAAAGATGAATTAACTTTACATTTTTCTGACGTTAGTATGTCAGAAAAAAGTTTAAATGTTTCTCATAAATGTCTAAAACTTAGCTACACATTTTTCAATATAAAATAACTTGATATGAAACTGTTTACATTTGGTTAAACTGATATTTTATAAAAGGTAAATGTTCATAAATGTATTTCTGTAGAAAAATTCAGAGGAATGGTTTGTTAATAACAAATTAGTAATATAATATTCTGCTGTAACGTGTGATAACACAGTTTAACAAAAAGATTCAAGTATCTAATAAATGTTTTTGATAAACATGAAAAGGGACAAAGTTGAATCCTTTAAAAGGCATGACCAGCCTAGACTCACCTGCACAGGAAGGCCAGCTACTTCAGCGTAAGCCAGTGCCTGTGGGACAGTCGTCAGCCCCACAGTGAGGCCTGCCAGCAGGTCCATCTTCAGGTAGTTCAGCTTGTATTTTGGTAACCAGGAGAGGATGGCCAGCCAGGACCTCAGGGTGCTGTAGGAACAGCAGCCCTGACATGACCCCCTTCTGTCCTGATCCATCATAAAAACCTTTATTTGTGGTGAAAAATCCAGAAGGCAAGGTTACATCAAAAAAGATAATCATACAATATATACAGTATATTCAAATGCAAACATGAGAAGAGTAACTACATTACAAAAGATACTTACATAAAGTAATCAAGTTTCTCCCTGTCCTTTAAATGTCACCAGCTTTTGGGAGCTGTTTGGTTTCTTTGTCCTTCCTGCTGAACTGGCCAGCACTCAGAAAAACAAAACCAAGAGGCTGCTTGTGTGAGCATGAGTCAGCTGTCTGCTTGTGTTTCTTCAAAGAGGATGGACTGCATATCTACATGAAAAAAGAAAAAACTACAAAAATCACTTCCTACAAAAAGCCAGTGCACAGTATTTTTCAGGTGTGTCACATCTGAAAGTCATATGATGATCACATGACAGGGAGGTGTTCTACACACTTGTATCTGAACTTCAAATTAATTAACAAACCGTGACATTTTGTCTATAAATAAACAGAACTATACACATATTATCATGTGTTGTCTGAGCAAACAAGAATAACTATTTTAATTTTAATGATGCTCGTTGTGTCCTATAATCCTCTAGTCATCCCTGAACAACATGACTACAGATAAAAAAGGACAACAAAAACCAGATAATATATATAGAGAATAAAATAGAACAGAATAGAACGACTTGCCCAGACTTAAGCCCTGTTCTTGCGCATCCTTTACGGGTCCAGCAGTGATTTTTCAGGTCCGCATCTGTTAAATTATTGTGAAAATCACTTCTCTAAATATTAGTGACATTTCGCTTTTCAGTCGCCGAACAGCTTCCTGTTTTTCTCATCACGTGACCCCTGTCATGTGACGGGGGCATGGCTTGTGTTGTTTCAGGAAGAAGTTCGAAACTTGACCAGTAAACACCGATGTGGTCCAGTAAATCATAGTTTTCACGGCAGTTTTTCGGTTTTCCTATCTTTATTTAAGGCAGAAACATCAGAAAACTTTAGTCATCATGCTGCCTCAGCTGTTTGTTCTCGCTGTAGTTTGTTGTTGCATCGGGGCGTCAAAGAGAAGAAATGTTCTCCTAATCATTGGTGAGTAACGGCTTTAGTAGTAGGAAAGTCATTTATATTAGGAAAGTAATGATTTATAATTTATATTTAACTATAATATTAAGCTAATATGCTCAATTATTAGTTATTTATTATGAATAGTTCAAACATTCAAACACCTGACCATGACAACGCATATTGTGCAGTTTGTGCTATAAAACATGAATGTAGAAACAAAATAAGTAACCATTGACCTAAAAACTATCAACAGCAGATGGTATCTGAAAATTCTGTTAAAAAATGAAAACAAAGACCTGACGAATGACCCGAGAGATGCATCTTTCAGCTGATCATATATAAAAGATCTGATATATAAACAGTCTGCACAGAGAATTAAGAGTTAAACCACTGCTGTGATGAACTGTAGCACCATCTCAGCAGCTGTCTATTATTTACTATAAACAAAGTGATCATTTGTTATCCTTTCCAGCTGATGATGCAGGATTTGAAACAGAAGTTTATAACAACTCTGTGGTCCACACCCCTCACCTGCGCTCTCTAGCCCAGCACAGCGTTGTGTTCAGCAACGCCTTCACATCTGTCAGCAGCTGCTCCCCGAGTCGCTCCACCATCCTCACCGGCCTGCCGCAGGTAAGACCCACTCTCACCTCAGTACCTTTTGTTTGGATGTGAGGGAGCTGAAGTGTGTTTTTCCTGCATTTTCAGCATCAGAACGGCATGTACGGGCTCCATCAGGGGGTTCATAACTTTAACTCTTTTGATGGAATCCAAAGTCTGCCTCTGCTTCTTAGCAAGGCTAACATACGCACAGGTACATAAAATAGACCACTTACACTCACACACACTCATGTTATTATTTTCTTTATCTCTGATTTTCTGGCGGATTTTCACAGGTATAATCGGAAAAAAGCATGTCGGGCCTGGGTCTGTTTACCCTTTTGATTTTGCGTACACCGAGGAAAATAATTCTGTGCTCCAAGTGGGGAGGAACATCACCAGGATCAAACTCCTGGTTCGTAAGTTTTTTCAGACTCACAAAGAAGAAGCTTGTAAAAAAAGGCAAGAGAAAGAAGAAAGAAAAAGCAGTAATGAAGATGTGGAAGAAGAGGAAAGGCCGTTTTTTCTTTATGTGGCCTTCCATGACACCCACCGGTGTGGCCACTCACAGCCTCAGTACGGGGCTTTCTGTGAGAAGTTTGGGAATGGAGAAATAGGAATGGGTAGAATTCCTGACTGGAAACCAGTGTATTACTCACCAGATCAAGTAAAGGTTTGTGATGAAATGTTTTCTCACGCTTCATAAAGTTATGAAGACTTTAATTTAGTAAAATTCATCCACAGACTTTCTAACGTGTTGCTCTGGCCTGTCCTCTTCAGGTTCCTCCTTTTGTTCCTGACACTCCAACAGCACGAGCTGACCTGGCTGCACAGTACACCACAGTTAGCAGGCTGGATCAGGGTGCGTAACAGAACCTGCACATGAACAGAACCTGAACATGACAAAACTATTACAAATGTCCTCTACAGGCATCGGATTGGTTCTTCAGGAACTCAGAGATGCCGGGTATGAGAACGACACTCTGATCATCTACAGCTCAGACAACGGCATCCCTTTCCCGAATGGCAGAACCAACCTGTACCACTCTGGGATAGCAGAACCCATGTTGATTTCATCTCCAGAACACAGGGAGAGGTGGGGAGACACCAGCCAGGCCTATGTCAGCCTGCTGGGTAAGAAACAGATTGTGAAGCTGTTGAATAAAGGAAACCAAAATATAAACATTTCCAAATAATTTAAACACATCTGTTACTAATGACTGAACATATAAACACAAAACTACTTAAAATAAGTTATTAGTCAACTGGATTTATTTAAATGAATTTTGATAACAGTTAAAATGAGTTTTGACAAAAATAGGCTTAAATGTTACTTTGATAAGATTTTAGGTTCAGAGTTTGCACTGAAAGAAACAGACTAGCAATGAATGCTTTAATAAAAGGAAATATTTCTACTCTAAAATGTAATTTTTTTTAAACAAAGACTTGATGTCACTATTTTACATGTTTACATGCAGCACGTTTAACATGCAATAGGAATATTAATGTATTTTGACAAAGACTGCCATTAGATTCTCATTAGAAAAATATACAAGAAAGCTCTGAAATGATCGCCCAACATTTCTGCCTGAAGTAACATTTTTTAGTAGTAGCAATTAGCAAGGTATTCTTATTTAAAAATAAAAGAACAAAAGCTGAAAATTTAAACATTTTAAAAAAGAAAATGATATGCAGCACAAATTTAAAAGCTAAAAATGCTATTAAAATAAATAGGTAAATAAATAAAAAACAAATACATTTTAAAGATGAAAAGTACAAATATTTTAAAGAATAAATTTAATTAAATAAATGTAAAAATAAAAAAGTCAAACCAAAGAAATTTAAAAGCTAAAAAGTGTTTAAAAGAGTAAATAAGTAAAAAAAAAAAAAAATCTATAAAAACAGAAACATTTAAAAGAAAAGTACAAACATAAAAGAATAAAATAATATAAATTTATGATAAATGTAATCAAAAGGAAATAACAATGTTCTTTTAATAACCTCCAGAAACACTCAATGGTTGAAGCTTTATTTGTGTCCTTTAAAGAGTTAAGAGTGTAAAGGATGGGAAATCAGTTTGTTTATGTCGTTTACTTAAACTGTCACAAGGGGGAAACAAAACATCAATGGAGAATTAACAGATTAGCAAAAATAACAAAATAATTATTTAAAAAAAACCTTGTTGTAAATACTTGTGAAATATTCACATATTATAGAGCACAGTGAATAAACACAAAGTTATGAGTTTATAAAAATCTCCATATTAAATTTTAACATGTTATATATTACATGTCTACTTTCTTTGTGTTGTTAAACAGCAGTGATTGAGCTTTTGGCTTGTGCGTGTTTTTTTTTTTGTGATGAATGCTTTAATGGTGGGCTTGATGTCTAATCAAATGTAAATTTTCTTAGCTCATGAAAACACCTTTTTCTTCTAAAAACACTAAAATAAAAAGAAACACATGGAGTTACATAGCTTCCACTGGATAGTAGAAAATTAAATATTTCCTTTGTTAAAAATATCTTAACCTTAATGTACAGTTTGTGCAGTGATTAGGTTCAATATTGCTGTATTTAAATTTCATTCAGCTTAATTTAAAGTCAGTGCTTTAATACTGTGTCTATTTTTCATCCTGTTTCTGTTTTAACAGACATCACTCCTACCATTCTGGACTGGTTTTCTGTTCCCTACCCACCTTACAGCCTCCCTGTGAGTCCCACCATGCAGGTCCACCTTACTGGTCGCTCTTTACTCCCAGCTTTAGCCACCGAGCCCAGCAGCTGGCAGACGGTCTTCTCCAGCCAGTCGCTCCACGAGGTCAGGACTCCACCACGGCTCACAGATACACCATCATCAAAACCACCTCTGGACTCTGACAGCTGTTTTCCTTTTAATTCCAGGTTACCATGTACTATCCAATTCGCTCTGTCCACCAGGGGGCGTATCACCTTCTCCACAATCATCACTACAGGATGCCTTTCCCTATCGATCAGGACCTGTACCTGTCTCCCACCTTTCAGGACCTGCTGAACCGCACCAGGCTGCAGCAACAGACACACTGGTTCAAAACCTTGGACCAGTATTACTACAGAGAGCGCTGGGAGCTGTTCAACACCAGGTCTGGAAAAAACTGCACACACCCAACGACAACAAGCAAAATCATCAAATATTCACAATGAAGTCAAAGTCAAAATGGTTTTAATGATGAAACGGATAAAAAAAACTTAGATAATAACAGAAATAAAAATGACTAAAATTAAAATAACTTATGTTCAAAAGAAAATGAGTAATCTGGATTTGAAAAGACATAAACCCAAACCGTACCAGGTCTGTGTACGACTTCCTTTACTTTCCACCCTCTGAGTAATAAAACAGCAGACTCATGTGGAGGACGCCATTCGTTGTTTTTAGCTCTCTGTTTTCATCCTGGTTGTTGGTCTCTGAAGACCACTCTTGGGATTCAGGTCATTTTTCATAGTTTAAATGAAAAATTGATGCTTCAAAATAATATGACAGATAAATTAATATTATGAATGATCGTTGGTGGTAATCAAGCTTCTTTTGCTTAACTGTGACCAAACATAGTGAGAGAGAGACAACTTCATGAGAAGTTGTAGCTACAGCATCACTGAAAAAGTCAAATGTTTAAAATAATTACAATTTTGGGTGGTTGTGCATCTTTAAACAGCTAATTATTTTAAAATTTGACCAAACAGGTCAGACCCACTGGAGACAAAGAACCTGGCGTCAGACCCGTCCTACAGCACCGTGCTGGAGAACCTGAAACAGCTGCTGCAGAAGTGGCAGTGGGAAACAAGAGACCCCTGGGTATGCGGACCAGACTACGTCCTGGAGGACAAACTGGAGCCACACTGCAGACCTCTTTATAATGAACTCTAATGGTGTTGTCACTCATAAATCATAAGTCACTTCATAAACACAAAATATTACTTTTATCTCTATTTTTATAAGTTATTGCTGCTTTTAATGTTCATAAATAAATAAATAAATGTAATTCTTTACATTGTCTCGGCACCTCCCTCTTCTCTGTTACTGGATTTCGACACTTTGAAGGTAGATTTAAATCATCACAACTCCCTCATAAAGCTGTATGATGGGGACCCAACACACCGTATAACTGTTTTTATTATTCAGCCGAACAGATGAAGACTGATCTGCTAATTACACACAGCCAGAGGAGTTCATGATGCATGGCAGCAGAGGGCCAATAATCAAACAGGTTTGCTGTTTTTCTTTAAAACTCCACACAGACTGTGAGACAGACCCACATAATGGATCAAAACATTTGGATGTCTATTACTGCTGGTCGTCCACTTAGATCTGAAGCCTTTTGAAACTTCCTGCTCAGGTTTTCTTTTAGCTGATTAACACTTTCTGTTGAATGGGACCAGTACAGTAATGAGGGCTTGTGTGCGTTTTCCAGAAACTGCACCTGTCTCCTACTGGTGATGGCCATGATCCAGTCTAATTTAGTCATTTTTGACTGAAGCTGTTCATTTTGTCTAATTAGTGAAACAAACCATCCATTTTTAGATTTGACCTTTTGCATAACATTCTTTTATCTTGACATCCCTCAAACGTCATGGCTGAAACGCACACACCTTCCTCTGGCTCCATCAGACCATCAAAAGCGGATCAATTAGGATTTTTTCCTCCCGTTTTCATCATCCGCCCACCTCAGCTCTGATTTGACGAATGTCCTGTGTCATGATAAGCCTCACCCCGCCGCCAGCCTATATAAGAAACAAAGTTTTCCAAGAGCCAAGCAAAAACAAAGAACACGAACCCGAGAAACCGCTGTGCGTAAAAACGTGCCAAGTCGATCCCAAACATGGAGAGGTCAGTGAGGTTCGCCGTGGTGTGCGTCGGTGTGTCTCTACTCGTCTCCTGCCAGTCAGCGGAAGCCTGGTACAAGCAGTCGACCGGACCCAGCTACTACTCGGTCGGTCGCGCCTCCGGTCTGCTGTCCGGTATCAGGAGGTCACCGTACGTCCGGAGAGCCGAGACCGAGGAGGCGGTGACGGACAGCGGAGAGGTGGCAGGTAACAACGTGATCTCAGACACCGACAAGCAAATCTCCATCCTCAAAAACATGGTAAGTAAAAGAGTTGGGAAGCTTTTAGTTTCGTTGTTTAAAAATTAATCCAGAGCGAGAAGTGATGTGCGTAAAAATGTGTTCCACACCTCTGGTGAATTAATTCAAAGTTAAAGTTTATAAAATAAATATTTAAGCACAAACAGGAGCATACTCTTATTTGTTTTGCAAATGAAAGAAGTCAGGGTAACTGGATGAGTCGTGCGTAAAAGCGCACAGCTGTTCGCTGAAGGTCGAGGTTTGACAAGTTAAAATGAAGCTTTTCTATTGTTTTAAAGTTCCCACCTGCTCGATTTTAAGAGTATAAAGTTCTGAATTTTACATCCTGCCATCTTTGATCCTCCACCTCCTGCAGGCCATCTGTCTGAAGGACATCTCTCCAAACCTGAAGAGCTGCGAGCTGCTGCAGGACGGGTCGGGAACCTTCCAGTGCAAAGCGGACGTCTTCCTCACCCTAGACTCCCTGGACTGCCTGTCCGCGTGAGTCCCGGTCAGACAGCGCGCGGATATTCCTCATCATCCTCCAAAACCGCAGAGAGCTTTACGGAGAAAACGAGAAATCCACCAAACAAACGAGGGGTGGAAGACTGGAGGGTTTGGGAGGAGGATGGCACCGAGGAAAACCCGAGGATCATCGATGATGGACGGCTGCGGATTCTGAATGTTCTTATTAAAAAATAAAATGATTACGTTTTGTTTTGGTTGCGTAGACAGGAATTTAAAAAATATATACAAATAATGCAAGAAAGTTAGTTTTCTCTACTTAACCATCCTTTCTGTTTATTTCTGTCATCAAACTGTTAAATGTCCAGAGGGTTCACTGCAGCGCAGACTTCCTGGAAATAACTATTATTTATTTTATTTATTAAAACGAATAAACACAAACAACCTGTTGTTTGGTCTTAACTTGTATAAACGTTTCAGTTAAACATAAGAACACTGAACTCATTATTACTGGAGCATCTTTGAAGAAAAAGTGCAAAAATGATGTTGAAAACTTTTTACATTTAATATGAACTGCTGGTTTGGCTTCACTATATACAAAACAGTCTGATAATGTGAACTACAGATTTACAGAGCAGACAGGCAGCATCAAACACACAAAAAGGAGTATATAATCCACATTTCATTCATTTAAATTACAAAGCAATGACATTTCCTCATCTTAAGGCACTTGGGAGGATTTTCCTCTCATCAGTCATCCCACATCAAATCATTTATCCTCATTATTAGTCTGAGTAGCTGCTGTGATCAAACTCTAGCAAAAACAAACCACATGAAGGAGGTGTTCATGAGTCTGACTTTCCTCACAGGTGAAAGCAGGGAAATTAAACCCAACCCAGACTCCTCCAGGAGGTATTTAATACATGTCTGCGTTTCTAATGAGTTTCTCATATTAGTCAGACTCAAACACCTGCTGTGAAAGTGAACACAACGCGTGTCTTTTATGATGATAACCGCCTCATTAGACAGATGTGACGCACAGCAGAGACACGGAGATGGATGAGCGGAAAACACATGATGGTATGCATGAGTGAGTCCTGCTTGAAGGAAGTTAACGAACAAACAGTAAATCCTCACCCTGTCTCCGTCCCTGCACACAACGTAAGACACCAATACATGGCACTTTGTTTTGTAAATCTCTCTGATTTTGTGGTATAGCATCACTTTCTGGCAAGGTTGTTTGTTTCACCTTCAAAATACTAGATTGTAGCACACTCTGCACGTCAGGTCACAGAAAACAGACATCAGATAAGGAAGAAACCACCTTCTTGTTCATGTTAATCATTCATTTTTTTTTTTTTTTGTTGGACCGTTTCAGTTTTAAAAAAAAATATAACTTGATCATAAAGTCTGATGAGGTCTACAGGAGTGACACAGCCTCCAGGTTCTCTCTAATTATTGTGTCCATAACCACCTGGAAGACGACCTGGATGTTTGACGTGTCCGTTGCCGTGGTGAAGTGGTGATAGACGAGCTTGCTGGGCGTTCTGTTGAGGGAGACGAAGGTGGTGGCGATAAAGCCGGCGGCTGAATCCACGTCGCAGTCTGCCCCTGGAAGAAAGACACAAATAGAGGTAATTCAAATTATATAGAATTCACAAAATATGCAATTTGAACAACACGGAGTATGTGAATAATTACAATAGAAACACAATCATATATGCTGAGACAATACTGGTAAGATATATTATTCAACCTCCAGTCAGATGCAACACATGACCTTCTAGAGTCTGATTATTCAAATACACTTACCTAAATGCAAAGAAACTTTATAAAATGTTTTACAATCTCAGTGAAATAAAGTTTTATTAGTCAAAAATAACAAGAAATATCATTATTTAAATGCATGTTCTACAGCTAAATAACACATGCAAATAAAATATACCGTTCCTGTTCACCCTCTATACCACAGACTTCTCCATCAACTCCCCAGGCTGTCATCTACAGAAGTTCTCTGATGACTCTGCTAAGTTGGTCTCATCAGAGGTCAGGACGACTCAGAGTACAGACTGTCGATACAGGACTTCGTAGACTGGAGCCAGCAGAACCACCTCTTGATCAACGAGGGAAAAACCAAGGAGGTGGTGGTGGTTTTCTACAGGTGCAGACTCACAACGCTGACACCGGTGAACATCCAGGGAGCAGACATTGAGACAGTGGACTCTTATAAGTACCTGGGTGTTCACCTGAACAGTAAACTGGACTGGAGTCACAACACTGATGCTCTTTACAGGAAGGGTCAGAGCAGACTCTACCTGCTGAGGAGACTCAGGTTTTTTGGAGTGCAGGGGGCACTCCTGACTCTGTGGTGGCATCAGCCATTTTCTATGGTGTAGTCAGTTGGAGCAGTGGCTTATCTACAACTGAGAGGAAGCAGTTAGATAAGCTGACCAGGAAGGCTAGCTCTGTCTTAGGATGCCCGCTAGAGACAGTACAGACAGTGGGAGACAGAAGAATTCTGACAAAAATAACATCAGTGTTAGACAACGTCTCCCATCCCATGATGCTGTTGGAGAACTGGAGAGCTCCTTCAGCGACAGGCTGCTAGATGCAGGAAGGAGCGTTATCGGAGATCCTTCCTCCAGCAGCTGTTAGACTGTGTAACCATCACTGCTCCCAACAGACTGCTTCAAGTGTTTACATCCTGCTGTATTTGCACAGTTTTTTATGCACAAATATATTGCACATCCCATAACAATAACCCTATTCAGTTTGATAGTTCTGTGACTTTATCTATTTATGACTTTTGATAATTGTACATTGTTTTACTAGTATCTATGCTAGTATTATTACATATTTTTGTGCCATTATTTTTTGCTTTTAGTTTTCTATTTTACATATCTTTTTGTTCTTGTGTGAATCTGTTTTTCTCGACTTGCCTGTAACTGCTGCTGGTGCACCTGAATTTCCCCACTGAGGGACAATAAAGGGCTTTTCTATTCTATTATTCTATTCTATTCTATTCTATTCTATTCTATTCTATTCTATTCTATTCTATTCTATTCTATTCTATTCTGTGTTAAAGTTATTATGTGTTAGTTTTGAGTTATTATGTGTTAGTTTTGAGTTATTATGTGTTAGTTTTGAGTTATTACGTGTTAGTTTTGCATTATTATGTGAGAGATTTGAGTTATTATGTGTTAGATTTGAGTTATGTGTTAGTTTTGAAGACAGATTAAGTAGAAGTTTATGTAGAGAGTACCGGAGGTTTGAACAAGGTTATTTGTACTTTATTTATTCTGATTCAGTTTAAAATATGATCTTTCTAATGTTTATAGCAGGGGTCATCAACTAAAAACGTTTGAGGGCCACATTCATTTTCCCAGGAGTTCTCGCGGGCCGGGAGGGGGGCTGGTGCTTAAAGTAATGAGACACATAGAACCTGACTTTAAAGGCAGAGAGCTGATGATGTTTAAACTGTTTGAAATATAAATGTAACTCGGTCTTCTTCTCAGTGTGTCAACGTTATAACCATTATAACTTCAGTGGTTTCCTATCAGACACTGTAGTCTAGTGGTTAGTGACACTGACTTCAGAGCAAGAGGGTCTGGGGTTCGATCCCCGTTGTGGGCCGATTTATGTCAGGGAAACACATGGTTCAGATAAATAAACAGTCGGGAAACACGTGGGGGGCTGGACACACGTGGGTCGCGGGCCGGATTTGGCCCTCAGGCCACCAGTTGCTGATCCCTGGTTTATAGCTTTGATTCTGTGACTGACAGTAGTTTGTCTCTGAATGTTTGAGTTCCTGCTAAATATAAACTTGGATAAAAACTCAAGTATTCAATACATGAACTCTAATTCATAGAGAGCCAAAAGCTACACAATTCAATTAACAAATAAGGCTTTAAATAAATAAGCTAATTTGGCTCTCCATACCAATTATCTCAGCAAACATATGTACATCAGACATTCCTTCATCAGAAGAGCAACATGACAAGCAGTTGGTTGCATTGCTGCCTTGCAGCCAGAAGGTCACAGGTTCATATCCCAGCAGTGGCCTTTCTGCGTGGAGCTGTATGTTCTCCCCATGCATAGGTTTCCTCTGGATACTCCAGTTTTCTCCCACAGACTACAACATGCCTGAGAGATATACGTATATTGTATTTTTTAGGGGAGATGAACTTCAACTAACAACCTGATGATGCAGCTGAACACAAAACAAAAAAGACTATTTATTAGTCCATCTTTAATTTCTAAAAAGTACATTTGTGTCCATTGCAATACAGTTATAACGACAGAGCTGATGCTATGTTCTAAACTGATCAGAGAGAATTAAAGTAAAATTTAAAGTCTTATAAAGTCTCGATCCTAACAGAAAATATCAGAAACGTCTCTGAAAGTTGCTTTAAACTCATCACTGTTTCAGCAGTTGGAGTCAAACAGATGCTGCTCTGCTGGCTGACCCCAATCCTGAGTGTGTTAACATTTATATTGACATTTGCATGAAGACAACGTTACACAGCTCCAGTTGAGCCCGCTGAGACACGGGAGGAGGAAAACTGTGATTCATATTTAAACCCGTTCCTCGAGTGTCTGATAGGACAGTTTCTTGACTACTAAACTACTACTGCTACTAAAGCAAAGAAGAATCATGTTTTAAAATAACATCAGATTATTGGCTGAGAACTTTAGTAACACTGTTAAACAGTCTCAAAACACATAAGATTAACTAAGGTTTTGTTGTTGATCTGAAAGTTTTACTTCAAAGTAAAAACATGTTGATCAATGTCTCCTGCTCCCTGGTGGAGGAGCTAAGTATTGCAGGTAAGTGCCAATTTTATTTATTTTCATTATGTTTGTAATGTTGTTTAATTACACAAGAAACCATCAAATAAAGTATATGACTGTTATATTACCATTAGACATAAAATAATTCCATATTAAAATGTGAGCTTTTTGATTATTATTTTACTTATCAGATATTAAAGGGATAATTATATTCATATGGTGTTTTGAGTTTTATGATTGTGATATTTTTTTTACCGATTCATTTCCACATGGAGAAAAAAGTAAAGAAAAATTCTCTCTTTTGCATTTTTATTCATCTGGGGAAATAATTTAAGGTCATAATAAAAGGAAACATTTATAATATGAATATTATGGTAATAATAATGTATGGTAATGATGTTTGTTTCTTCTGAGATTCTTATTAGCACATGTAAATACATTTTAGTTAAATTTATTGTATATTTTGGTAGGATAGGGACTAAAATGTGCTGCTCAAAGGGGTAAATACTGATAGCGTATTTTGATGAATTTTTAGTTAACTTTTCCCAAAGTATCCAAATCAACTCATTCAACTATTTTAATTTCTAATTTAACCCAAACAGAACCTGCTGACGTCAGTCGTACCTTTAAACTGTGGCAGATAGAACCGCAGATGTCGTCCAGAATGTAAAATCTTATCTTGAAAAAGGTCGATCTTGTTCATGAATAAAATCTGGAACAACAACAAAAAAACAGAAAAATCAATCAATCAGAAGCATCATAAAGGGTAAGAAAACGTTGATTTAAGGATCATTAGGATAACAGTTAAGTTTATTGTTAATTAGACATAAAAAGCACAGATCAATAGATGTATTGATGAATGCATCAGGAGAGGATGGTGGATCGATGACTCCATGCATCAACGTGCAGCTCATTTTACACGCAGGCTTCTATAAATCTCCCTGTTCTGTTTCTTCTTCATCCTCTGCTGCCGCTACGCTGCACTGGTACTTCTTCAGCCTTTGTACTCGACCAATTAAAACCACAGCTCCGTTGTCTCGTTTCCTGCCTGTTTGATCACAAAGTCAAACTCATCCCCAGAATAAAACAAGACAGGGATAAGTTAGGGCTGGTTTTCAATAAACTACACTAAGGCGTGTGATTATCACGGAGCAGACACACAGAGGACTTAATTGAGGTGGAGGTTAAAAATTTTCCTCCCACATTAAAAAAAAAAGCACCATTAAACACTTTTGTTTAATGAGCCTGTTAGCCGTGTTAATGTGCAGGTCCACACACAAGCCCGCACATAAACATGTCACACTGGCATTTTAATCACCCATTCTGCTTTAAAGGAGCTTTGAATATGTTTTTATGGTTTAAAAAATAAGATAAATAACCACAAAATAAACTGTTTGTGTTTTTGTAAAAGCTGTGGTGTTATTTGACAAGAACAAACACTGTAAATATGTCTTTATCTACTAGGAGCTTTACTTTAATGCAGGTTAATCAGAAGTGATATGAACAGTTTTCATGGGGGAAGGTTTCTGGAGAAGAGTTCACAGCACATCGACACACGGAGACGTGCGTCTTAAGTGGGATTCAATCATAAGTAAATTAAACGAGTTCATTACACAGTGGTTTTAACGTTCACCGGAACCCGGACTGGAAAAACAGAGAGGGGAAAATGTCACCTCTCAGAGGGTTAACCTCGTTATGAGTTGGTGTTTAATTGAAAGTGACAGGACTGAGGATACACCCTGAGTGTGGAAACAGCATTCATCAGAGTTACTCTATAAACCCATATTTAGTTCATTCATCTCTTATTTGCACCAATAAAAAAGCAGCACACAGTTTTCCTGCTTCTTGAAGAAATGTCTTATGAATTAAAAGGTGTGAAATGTTTTCTTTTATTTTACTTTTTCATCATGTAAACCTGAAATAAAGGTAGTGAAGCTGAACTTCACTGACTCCCTGCTTGTTTTAGAACCAATTTTAAGGTTTTATTATTGACTTGAGGGTCCCCAGTTCCTGCTGGATCTACTGCAGACCCAGGTCTACCAACAATCAGCTTCTGGTGGCTCCAAGGACGAGGCTGGTGCACAGAGGTGATCAGGTGCACAGAGGTGATCATACCAATGTCTGTCAACATCAAACAGGCTCCCTCTGTGGCAGATTTTAAATCTATTTAAATGCTTTTGATAAATAAAGTTGGAGTTTAAGTAAATATATAATTTATCCTGGTCTAAATCAGACTCAGAGTTTCAGGCGGATCCTGGAACAGTATTTTATTTTGTTGGTTTGGATCTGACAAAAGACTTTAAAATGCCAAAACCCATGCAAAAAATTATTTAAAGAACTTACTTTGGGTGAGAGATCTACATTGTAGTCTTTTTTAATCCAACCTAACATGACGGCAGGCTAAAGGAACCAGGAGCTTTAGGAGAGAAAAGCTCAAGTCCCTCAATAAAATGTATCCCCGATTCTTCTGACGGTCATCTACTGCAGGTAAAATACTGACTATAACAGCTCAATGTACCAGATGTGCAGCATCCTTAGGCGATTCAGCTCAGTTTGTTGTGCTGAGCTTTTCTGTGGAAACCGTTTTAAGACCTAATTTATCATGTGCGTCACACTGAATGTACTAAAAGAACAGGAATCTAAAAACCTGCAAAATGTTCTGATCCCGTCATAATCTAAGCTGATCTTTATTTCTGCAAATTTTTGTTTCTATTTCCAACTCATAATAACCTGTTTACATTCTGCCAGTGAACATCTTCAGCTTCTGCAACTTAATGTGTGCAGCCACACAGCTCCAGGAGAAAATCCACTAAAGTGTGTGATGATACACTCTCTAGACAAACAGAGGAGTGATTGTGCAGTTTATTTTGTTTTCTTCATACACAAAAACATGAAAAAAGAATATTAAACCACATCTCTTTCAGAACGGTGCACTTGTGACTTTGCAAACATTTTTCAGCAAAACATTTAAACTCCACAAGACTCCTTAAATTGAAATTGTTTCACTTCATGCAGACGTCCTCCTGAGGCTGAGGACTGATGGAGTTCTTACCATGGACGTGCTGCGGAAGAAGACATTATTGCAGATGGAGGAGAAAAGTTTCAGGCTCTCCTGAAGACGGTTCTGTGGGGAGACAAAAACCATCAATCAGCAGCACACAGAGCAACACAGAACAGAAGGTTTGTCATTTCAAAACTTAGTCTTTGAGGACCAAAGGTATTTAGCTGCCAACACATCTGTATTGATAGAGTGACAAAATAAAACTCATTTATCTTGGAAAAAAATCAAAGAATCTGCATCTCTATTGTGGTTTTTCAGGGTTCTGAGAGAATTTGAATCCTAATAAAATAAAAACTATAATTAGTGAGGATCTTGTATCTAACAGCTGGTGAAAAACAAAAACTAAAATGTTTTTTTTTTTGCTTTTTTAACAATCTTTCCCCTCCGTCTGACCATTTATGAATCACTTGTGAAAGCAACAGCACAGACAGACCAAAGCTGTTGTTATTGAGCTGATATCTTTGCTACTCCCTTGATTACCTTATTATACAGTATCACGAACTCGCATGCAGAAGTCCTACTGCATGTCTTTCTTCATTTACACCCCTCACTGAGAACAGTGTGTCTAAACTTCTGACATGTAGCCGTCCTACTACATGCCTGCGGGACCTCATCCCGACTAAGCTACTTCAATCCATCGCTCCTACAGTAGCTGCAGCAGTCACACATGTGATTAATGCTTCACTAACATCTGGTACATTTCCCATCTCACTTAAGAATGCTCAGGTTAGAAGAGGTGCCGTCTTTTGAGATCTGGATGTCAGCAGTTATTAACTATCTGCAACTCGAGCAGATCCGACACAACGTTTGTTTAACCCCTGAGACTTTTGACAAAATGTGGCAGCCTTTTATGTTATATTTGACAAGAGTATAACTTTGGGAGTACTTGTGTGTTGTGTGTGTATCACTGGTGCTATTCGCCATATTTAGTTTACTTTGTCTAAAAGATTATCTGAATGATGCTAACTAATCTATTCATTGCAAAGCTTTAGCAATATGTCTGAGCAGACTTTATACTTCTGTTTGTTTATTTTATTTTATTTTTTTGTTTGGTTTTATTTATCTATTTTTCCCACATCTACCCTTTTCTGTATGTACGCATATATAATACATATATATGTTCACTGTCTTTAGCTGAATTAATTCTTATACTCTTCACACTCGTTTGTTTCCCTACAGGAATGGGAGTGGGTAATCTGTTTGCTTTTGAGATCATTTGCTTTTGTTCATACCATTTACATTGCTTGTACTTGCATTACTTGTATAACTGAAAACCTATAAATAAAAAAAAATAAAAAAAAAGAATGCTCAGGTTACACCGCTGCTCAAAAAACCTTCCCTTCCTCCAAATCATGTGGAGAACTACCGACCTGTCTCTCTCCTCTCATTTTCTATCTAAAATCACAGAAAGGGTCTTCAAGCAGGTCACAGAACACCTCTCACTAAACAATCTCCTTGGCTTGACCCATACCAATCTGGGTTCCAAAATGGCCACTCCACTGAAACAGCTCTGTTAGCAGTGACAGAAGCCTTAAAAGAAGCCAGAGTGACTGCCAAGTCCTCAGTACTTATTCTGCTCGACTTATTGGCTGCATTTGCCACTGTCAACCATGGCATTCTTTTGTCCATACTATCAGGCATGGACATCACAGGAGAGCACACTCCTGGTTTGAATCAATACCTCACGGGTCAGCCGCTCAATGCATCCTGGCTTGGTCACTCTTCTGCCGTGCACCACCTTGCCACAGGGGTTCTCCAAGGCTCCATACTGGGCCCTCTTCTCTTTGCAATATACACCACCTCACTGGGTCAGATCATTCGATCACATGGCTTCTCCTACCATTGCTATGCTGACGACACCCAGCTCTACCTGTCATTCCCACCTGATGACCTCACAGTCTCAGCGCAAATCTCGGACTGTCTCTCTGATATATGGAAATGGATGAAAGTCCATCATCTCCAACTCAACCTCTCTAAAACTGAACTGCTTGTCATCCCAGCCAACCCAACCATACAACACAATATCTCAATCCACACTGACTCCTTGGCTGTGTTCGAATTCAGGGGTAGGATGCTCATGAGGACGTGGACTTGCTGGTCTACCTAGGTTGGGTCCTTGCTCGACCGCTAAGACAGGCAATAAGCGGCTCTGAATTCAGACGGTCTAGCCTCATACTTATCCCCGCCCCTCAGTCCAGTCGCTTAGCAACCGTGACAGCGCCGACAGCCAGGCAAAAAGCTAATAAAATGGATCTAAAGAAACACTTGAAGCTCTTTTATGGTGACTTATTTCCTAAACTTTCATTTAAAACATTCAAGCTAACTTACATTGATTTCTTGTCTTAAATAACATGAAAAATAAAATATTCAACCTCTTTTGTGGAGATTTTTATTATTAAACTTCATATAAAGAGAAGCAAAACATTCCTAAACACAAGCTTTTTATCATCTTTTGAGAAACTGACATTTAAAACTGGACTGCTCTCTGGTTTTTCTGCTGCAAAATTGAACCAGTAGAATCCAACTGTGTCCTGTGTTGTAAATTCAATAAAGTTGAGAAAGAAAAAAAAAGTAGAATCCCACGCCGGCATGCAAAGCATCCTGGGATAGCCTTGGCCAGCGAGGATACACCAGACCCATCCTCAAAATTGGGGTGGAGCGAGGACGCATTTGAGGACGCATGGATGAGTATCCTTAGAATTCGGACAGCACTCGTCGCTGCGCTGTGACGTCATCGGCCTCGAAATGCGTCCTCATAAGCATCCTACCCCTGAATTCGAACACAGCCCTTATCTCTGGCTCCATCAAAGACAGCTGAATTCTGGGTGTTGTGACTGACGACCAACTGACCTTTAAAGATCAAGTTGCTTCTGTCGCTCGTTCGTGTCGCTTCGCTTTGTTCAACATATGAATGATCAGACCATACCTGACCCAATACACCACCCAGCTCCTGGTTCAGTCTATGGTCATCTCCCGCCTTGACCACTGCAACGCCCTTCTAACTGGTCTCCAGTCTGCACTGTGAAACCTCTACAAATGGTTCAGAACACAGCAGCACATTTGGTCTTCAATCAGCCTAAAAGAGCACATGATGTCACCCCTCTGTTCATTGAGCTCCACTGGCTACCTTTGGCTGCCCGCATCAAATTCAAGTCACTAACACTGACTTGAAAGTTCTGAAATGAGCGGCTCCCATCTACTTGAATCTTCTTAAGGCTTATGTCATGGCTCGGTCACTCTGGTCATCAAAGGATCATCAGCTAGCAGTGCTACACCACGCTGGGACAGTCCAGACTCTTCTCCTGTGTCGTTCCATGATGGTGGAATGACCTACCAAGCTACCAGAGCAGGGTCCATCTTCAAGAACCTCCTGAAGACCCAGCTCTTCAGAGAACATCTTCTAGACTAGCACTTACCTTCCCTGCTCCTCTGTACTCTCTTCATGCTCTTCATTCTATCCTGTGTTCTTTTTTCCCCTCACAGTCACCTTAGAGACTACATCTAAGTTTGTTTAGGGTTAATTTCAGGGTTAGTAGTTTGTTAGCCTCGAGGTAACTTCTTAGTTACAATATCATTTGTAAGTCGCTTTGGATAAAAGCAACTGATAAATACATAAACATTGTCTTCTTTATATCCTTCTCTATTAAAAAACAACTTGGTTTCTATTTTCTTCTGTTCCTATTTTGGCTCTATCAGGGTTTCTGCTCTGTTCACTTGAAATCAACTCAATAAAAATTATTTTGTTTCATAAACTCCAGATTTTATTGTTCGTATTTATATTATCAATGTAGATTTGTGAAGTGACTGAGTAAGTCGTACCATGGAGGGGTCTTCCACCAGCGTCATGTCGTATCCACTAAGAGAAACCACAAACAGAACCGCTCTGACATCCTCAAAACAGCTGATCCACTTCCTCCGCTCAGTCCTCTGGCCTCCAACGTCATACAACCTACAAAAAAATACAAATATATATTGGGCCTGTGGAAATATTTGTAGACTTTTACTGAAATCTGACTTTAATCGGTTTGGCTAACAGTTGGAGACTGATATGGTTTAGGGTTCTTATTAAAGCAAACACAAAAAAAATCATTTATCTCAAACCTGTTAAAAATGTTTTATTAGTACAAAATTGTTTTAATTACAAAGATTTCAATCCTATGTATTATTTCAGATAGTTCTGAAAACCTGTGGTCTGCACACATAAAGTAACGTGTCACACACCCACCACCTTTTCAATTTCCATCCAGAAAATCACAACATTTTCAAACAGATGATCACAACGTAGCAGCGCAACACGCGAAAAGGTCAATGTTCTCCAAAAGGATGAAACAAAAAGAGCAGAGAGATGCATCGGCTCATCCCTCTTCACCCATTTTCAGAGCCAGATGTGTCATCGTCCTACTTCCTGATGAGCATCCACCGAGTTAATGTTACTCTTTATTGAGAGGGGAAATGAACACATGGAAACACACAACCAGGGAATGACAGCCCAACATTAATGTCACATTTACAATAAGAAACGTCCATGGAGACTGAAGTAGCAGCAAAGGCTGCTGATCATTACACAAAGCCTGTGACAACGTGTTTAAAAATAATAAACACAAATGTAATGAATGTGCCTCCTGCTGAGTCTGATATAAAGCCAGCAATCAGATTTCACTGAGCCTGAAACCTGGGCAGAGTTTGTCCTTAAACCTGCTTGGATTTCTGTACCTGAAAAAATCTGGATGGATTTTATAAAGTTACTTAACAAATAAAACAAAATGAAGCAAAGATTTGTTTAAACAGCTCGTGTTACACCATCCTCTCTGCTCCACTTATTCAAGCTCACCCTCATCTGCACTGCTGTAATTATAATTAATTATTCAAGTTAATGATGCAGGGAAATACTTGGATTCTTATTACACAGAGAGGTCAAAGGTGAATCAGGAAATCTGCATGTGCAGTACACACGCACGCACGCACGCACGCACGCACGCACGCACGCACGCACACACACACACACACACACATATGCAAAGTCAAAGATTTTGGTTGATTAGTTTGTCATTTGTGGCATAAAAGAAACCTAAAAGGGGGATAATTCATCTTTGATTTATTTGAAGTGTGAAATAACTTTCTACATCTGAGTCATCCTATGAAAAAAACACTAAATGGAGTTCTTAATCATCAAAATGTGGAATCAGGAAATTGTCACGATTTGTAGGATGCAAAATAAGGAGGAAGATAAACTAAAAACTGGTGAGGCAGCAAAATTTTAAAAACTCCAACTAATATAAAAAACAAGGAGGATAAACAGGAGCAAAAGGACTTACTGATGAACAGGAAAGCATGGCAGACAGGTTCTCAGGTAGTTAACAGGAGGAGGGAGTGAATGGACTGGCGAGTGATCAGGGGAATGAGGAGCAGGTGGGTTGATTATCTAAATAAGGAAGTGCTGTAAAGGGAGACTCCTGTGGAGGATGACACAAGAGAAGTAAACTAAGACTAAACTAAAGTAGCAGAACACATGGGCACAGACCATAGAAACATGTAAACATGGGTGGAGAAAGTAAAGTAAAGACATGTTTTGTTATTTTCCTAATATTAGGTGAATTACATTTATTTAGAATTAAACATTTACCTTTAGAAATGTTTCCACTTTTTAATCATCTGATCTTAGTCTCAGTGGAATTTAAAGATGTTTAGTTTAGTTTCATAAACTGATCTTTTTTTTTTTGCCAAATAAAAACAACTAAAATTAAACAGGAGAGATTAATATGCTTGATACTCATGGTAGATCTGAGTCAAAAACATATTTTTAACTAATATTACAGGTTCATCTGCTGAGGGGAAAAGGCAGCTGGACTGCTTTATTTTTTTTGAAGACATTTCTCATTTCGTTTAAAGAGTTTTCTCTTTTCAAATAAAAAAGTGCTGAGTATGTGAGCTAGTTTACACATCACTTCCTCCTGACGACAGGGGCAGTTGGGGGGGGGCGGTGCCCCCCTGACAGAAAGCTTGAGATTGAGATGACCTTTGACCTTTATTGATCCCTCAGAGGGGAAATTCAGTTTCAGTACAATATTACAGCTTGGCCCCCCCGTGGCCCCCTGCTAAGTGCTGAGTCTCAGGCATTAGAGACAAATACTGTTTCATGTTGTCACTGAAATGAGAACCAAGAGATCAAAGTATTTTTGCAAAAAAGCTTAATTTTGAAACTTACTGAAGTTATTGTGTCCAAACGAAGCAACTGTAACTGCATTGCTGTTATTATGTTACTGTAATTATACACTAAAATTTGAAATACTTAAAGACAATGTTTGTAGTTTTTTGTTTTAGTATTTACCCCTCTGAAAAAGCAGCTGCCCCCCCTTTCCCCCCTCTAATATTGGTCTAGAACCGCCACTGCCTGAGGGTCTTCATAATTCTGGTTCCTCTTTTTCTTTACCTTCCTGAAGTATTACTGACTGTGGATCAGATTTAAAGCTGCTTTGTAAGTTTTGGAAGGTTGATACCTGAGACTTCCTCTTCTATTTATTGTTTTTCTCTTTTCACTCCTCCTTCAAACTATCAGTCTTCTGTTTTTGTCCCTCATCTATAAGAAGTGAACAGCTGAGACCTGTCCTGAAGAGTTGTGTCTGCTGTGTTTACCTGTGTGTTTGTGTAGTTGTTGTTTAGTTACCTCTTTATAAAACAGTCTGAACACTCAGGTTCTTTCCGTTGGATGAATCCTTCTGGTCTGAGGGTGTTGTTGGGTTTGAGGTTTAAATGGATGTGTTTGGAGAAAGTATTTCAGACACTCCACACATGAGATGATGTTTTTTGCACCTTTTATTAATTTCTTTTTGTTTGATGCTGTGATTTTTCCAGATTTCTTTGTTGATTTAACTAAAGCTCAGTTTGGGGGTCTGTAGGTTTGGAGACTTTCTTGATTGATGTGTTTTCTGTCTCTTGTGTCCTGATGGACTCTATATTCGCTTTAATGAAGCTCTAACTACTAATCCAGTGGTTCTCAAACTTTTTTACCCGAGTACCACCTAAAACCTATGTAGGATCTTCAAGTACCACCATGATGTTGGACCTTTAAATAATGCACAATTTGACTGTTTTTATACTGGAATCAGAGGTCTCGCTAGACATTTTCGTAATCTGTCATTTTGACTGACAGGGTACAAAAAAATCTGGTCATAATCCATTTTTATCTGTCACTTATTAATAAAAAATATGATGATGACATTTTCAACATTATTTACTTTTCATTCATTTTAACAATATTGTAATGGTCTCTCACACAAAAAGTCAGTTTTTCCAAATCTCAGTGTTTTGTTTATTAACAGGAAGACTGTCAGCTGTTGCCGCATTACAAAACGCTCTCTTGACACTCTCTCTCCTCCAGCTGTCACGCACCCCCACGCTGCCTCGTTACCACAGCAATCAGCTGTTTTCAAACAAATCAGGAAATTCAACATGAACGCCACAAAACATCACAGGTGGATCAGGGCAGCATCTGCTGGGATGCGACGCTGAACTGGTCTGTCGTGGTAAAGATCCAGAAAGCCTGGGTCTATTTACTGGTCGGTCTACCTTCCAGTCCTCACCTGGTCATGAGCTTTGGGTAATGTCTGAAAGAACGAGATCGCAGATACAAGCGGCCGAAATGAGTTTCCTCTGCAGGGCGGCCGGGATTATTAGAGATAGGATGAGGTGATCGGACATTCGGGAGAGACTTGGAGAACCACTGATCCAGAACCAGTTGAGGCGGTTCGGACAAGTCAGCTGTTGGCTGGTGGAGGAGGAGGAGGAGGCTGGGGAGTGGGCGGTCTGGACTTCTCTTCCCGCTACCTGAACCCGGATAAGCGGCCTTAAGATTTGTCCGTCAAAATAAAATAAAAACCGATAAATGACGGAAAATACTCTGATAACGCAACCCCTGCTTGGCACCAATGTTTTTAGCTTAACCATTAAGCTAATCTGTGGTGCACAAACTGTTAGCCCATCCGGCGTTCAGACAACAGAAGTACGTCATGACATAACACATTATAAATAAATATATCTTAATAAAAATACTTTAAAAATGGTGAAAATATACCCAAATTAGGCCACCTCCCGTTACAAGCGCTTAATTTAAAAAAAAATTCATTGTTTTAGTCACTAATATTTCATTAAAAACAAAGGAGTCGGGTCCTCCGCGTACCACCAGGGGGCGCTCGCGTACACAGTTTGAGAATGACTGTGTAATTTCACATTTTTCTGTTTAAATGGAATTGAATTTAAATTAAATCTCCTCGGATGAGAAGCAAAACATCAGCGAAGCATGAAAGTCCAGTTTCCTTGTTTCTAATAGGATCAACAACAAATACATTCAGCAACACGGAAAAAGCCAAAATAATCTAAACTTGACAATCCAGACATCACTCACAGAGAGAACTAAACAAGTGTTGGGAGCAGATGTTTGAACAGATGAGAAACCATAAAAATCAGCTCACTACAAGTACAGCTTCAGTTTTTACCAAAATGAAACCAGAGCAAAAACTCTGCACTGCAGGCACTTTTAAAAACCTCACAAACACTGGCGTCGAACATTTAGACATCAAGCATGTTTACCTCAAATTACCAACAAACATTTGATCATCGAACTTCTTGAATTAATTAAATCCCCTCTCCTCTCTGAAGAACACGAACCACCTCTACAAGTCTCTTTAAAACTCTTTTTGTGCTGAACTTTGATATAATTACATTAATTTATGTTAAGCTCCTCATCAAACCCAAAGGCTGGATCTTTTCAAGACGTAGACACATAAACCTGCACTCAGACAAACACAAAGAACCCAGCACACACACTCACAGCGCTGCATGTTAATGATCTAAACCCAATTATTTATCTACTCAAGAATTCAGGCTGATAAGAGAGCGTGTGAGCGCGATCCATCCTGCGGCACCTTCCAAGACTCATAACTCGGATCCAGACACGTCATCAGGTGACGGTTAACAGGAAAAAAACTTTAAACAAATAAAATCTGTAGCTTTTAGCTGAGTGACGACACGGTGACACAACCAGTAAGACGCATTTATCTTTATTAATAAAGTGTTTTGATGTTGGTGAAACTTTTCTAAAACATGTTTGTCAAATCAGGTCAAATGTGTCACAATCAGCAGCATCCAGAGGTGTAAAATCAGCCTTTAGATGTTTATTGTTTTATTATTATTGGAGTTAGACGCTGACAGGTTGGATCTCTGTGAGGTTTTTATGTAAAACAGAGAGAGTATGGAAAGCAGAGGGAATGTTTTTATTATCATACCTCTACCTGAGTGTTAACGTCAAACTGAGATGAAGGACGGCTTCATTTTGAGGCAGGATGAAGGAGAGGGAGCTGCTCACTCTGAAAACTGGATGCATCATGTGATTTTCCTCAATATGACGACAGGTATTGTATCACAGGACATAAAGGGAGTTTGGTCACCGTTTTAATGAAACCTCAGTGAGAAATAAAACGAAACCTCTTGATTCCATTAAGAAAAGACTGTTCTGGTGACAAACTGATTAATTAAATAGACAGAAGCAGCAGGTCAGGTACATCAATAATGAGACGATCCAGAGGACCAGGACCAGAGGACCAGGACCAGAGGACCAGGACCAGGATTAGGACCAGAACCAGAACCAGAGGACCAGGACCAGAGGACCAGGACCAGGATTAGGACCAGAACCAGAGGACCAGGACCAGGATTAGGACCAGAACCAGGACAAGGACCAGGGGACCAGGACAAGGACCAGAGGACCAGGACCAGAACCAGAGGACCAGGACCAGAGGACCAGAACCAGAACCAGAGGACCAGGACAAGGACCAGGGGACCAGAACCAGAGGACCAGGACCAGAGGACCAGAGAACCAGAACCAGAGGACCAAGACCATGATTAGGACCAGGACCAGAACCAGAGGACCAGGACAAGGACCAGGGGACCAGGACAAGGACCAGAGGACCAGAACCAGAGGACCAGGACAAGGACCAGAACCAGAGGACCAGGACCAGAGGACCAGAGAACCAGGACCAGAGGACCAAGACCATGATTAGGACCAGGACCAGAACCAGGGGACCAGGACAAGGACCAGAGGGCCAGGGCCAGGAACAAGACCAATAACAAGAACTAAATCTAAATCAAAACCAGGACCAGGACCAAATATTATGTCAATGTTTATTAAAGTTAAAAAACACTAATATTAATATTAAGATAATAACTTTTAAATATTTTTCACAATAAAGTTCAGTTGAGAACTGAAAGAACAAATTTCAGCATCTAAAACAACCCAGCTGTTGTTTAAGTTAAAAGTTTAGGTTAAAGTGCCTGTGACTCCATATTTAAATCACTTTATATTAAACAGGTGTAATCTTTGATGCCTCTAGATTAGCGTTGCACCATTATAACTCAAAATACGCTGTAATTATTTCCTAACGAGCAACTCAGAGATCAGAAGAAAGCGCCGCCTTCCGGTTCTGCTGGGTTTCTCCTTATTTGGCAGCCTGACACTTCTGCTGCAGTAGGGGGCAGTGCCGTCGCGTGAAAGAGAAACAAAACTGAAACTAAACACTACACGGTCTATGGGCAATGGCGGCGGCACTGCCTCGCTCCAGTTGTCGTGAACGTGCATGTGGGCGGAGAATTGACCATATAAGCAAGTCCGGATCACTATGACCTCATAGCGGGCTGGAGTGAAAAAAACTGTTTGAAACCTGGGTCTGAAATCTAGAAGAGCTTCTCACTGGCTGGACTAGGAGACCGATGGACGCCGTTTTTTGCTCTTTCTGGCAGGTTTAAGGTGAGAACTCAACGTTGCAACATGATAGATAAGTCAGAAAACACAGAAACTGATGTCATGGGACCTTTAACTTTTCTACCGTGTTACTTTTATATCAAACTGACATTTGATCAGACGCTGCAACACGTTCTGTGTAATATTACATGGCTGCTCTCTCAGACACATTGTGATTCTTGCAGGAATCTCACCAGGCAATTGGGAGGTGTGACAGCTAGCTGCTGCTATACACTGACAAATAACCTGCAGTGTAATGGCTTATAAAATAGTGTTTGCATATTTTCTTTTTATTTTAGAAGTGGTTTTAAGGTAGAAGAATTCCACTAGGGTCTTTGCCCCATTGTGACTAGCAATTAGCTTGTCAATCTCTTAAAACCTGATCTCTATTTCTACAAATTATGGTTGTTCAAAAATCTATCTACAACTGAAACAACTTTTATCATGAGAATGAAAAGTTATCCAACTTTCCAAATTCAATTAATCCAAATTCTGATCTATTCCTTATTCCATGTTTCCTGTTACTCATGGTTTCCTAAACTGAGGGAAATTATTTCCTTGACCTCTGTTTTTATTTCTACACTTGCTGAGCTTGACTCACAGAGGAGCTTATTAGTGTCAATTGTCCAGTCTTGAGATGCTTCAGGAAGTGAGTCCAGCTAAAGGAAGTTGATCATTAGGGTGATGTCATGTGACAGCAGCTCATTGATCACAGATGTTCACCTGACATCCTCCTCCTGAGCTCAGATACCAGCTCCCTGCTGCCCTCCTGATAAGACCGTTGGTTTTAAAGGTGCGTGTGTAAATGGTAACTTTCAGACATATTGACATATTGAATGAAGCCGCCCATCTCAATCTCACATCTTGGACTAATAACACGGCTGTAAACAGAGATAAGAGTGTGGCAGATAGAGAACTTAGGAAGTTGCTAGGACCTTCTCTGCAGACATCCAGCACAGACGTCACATGGTTTAAAACAGCCTCGTTCAGCAGGATTACACCTTAACACATGAAATAGTCAGGTGTCTACCTGAAAATAAGATGGCTGACTTTGAACTGGGTCTCTATCACGCCTGTTGTCCTCAGTCGCACTCGCAGGACGTCTGTCTCTGTGGGCACGAAGTCTGGAGAAGTGATGCGGCTCATGTTCTCAAAGAAACTAAGACAAAAAAGCAGAGAGGGGAGGGGGGAATGGTTAGAAAGCAAGAAAAGAGGAAGGAGAAAGAAAGAGACAGGAAAAATAACTTCAAGTCAAACTTCAGATCAAAAGAGGAATCAGTCACTGGAGTGTGTGAGCTTGTTGTCGAGTGCCAGTTTGTGCAGCGATAAGGCGGGAACTCCAGGGGACACACACACACACACACACACACACACACACACACACACACACACACACACACACACACACACACACACACACACACACACACACACACAGTGACATTCTCATCTAGTCATCCTGAATCAGTTTCTTGGACGGTGACACATCCTGCTGCTTAAAAAATAAAATAAAGAAAACAGATCAATCACACAACATGTGACTTTGTTGTTTTAGGAATATTGTTTTTAATTATGTATATTTTTTGTATCCACAGAATAATTTCCTGCTCCTTTCTGATTTGATGTGAATACGTTGTTTCTAGATTTTGCTTAATATTTTATGTTTGTTTGGAAATGAATTATATTAAATAATTAATAAATGAAGAAAAGCTGCTGATTTATTAACATTCATTTATGTTGTTGTTTAATCATCTACAGTAGGAGCTTTGACTTTTGAGATGAACATTTTGATTAAGACAGTTTTAAAGGGAAAACTTGTGTTGCTTATAAATTTATTTTGCAGGGGAAAAAAAATCAGTAAACCATAAATGACTGGAAATAAATAATTTGCACAGATAATTTAATTTGACATAAAATATGTTTAACCATCCATCATTTAGTTCTGTTTGTAAAGTTTTTCATGCTTTCTGATGGTCTTTAAAAAAGTTTTTGTTGACTTTGCTTTGATTGCTCTTTAATTTATTTAAAATCCAGTCCAACTTTACTTCTAAAACCTCCAGGACCAAAGTGCTTAACAGTTAAAAAAACTAAAAACAATAAAGTAGCATCCAAATAACATAAAAAATAACAAAAGATATCAAACACATTTTAAAAGAAACTAAAACAAAATATAATAAAAGACTAAAAACCAGTCCTTTTATCTGATCATGAGAGTGATTGTGTCCCTAAGAATAAGAAAAACGTCAAGTGTGGGGCAAAAGAATTAAGTCTAAAAAGAATAACAAACCGAAAGTCATAAGGAAAAAACAATCAGCAAAGGTTTGAAACAGGACATGAGAGACGCTAAACTGTGTTAAATAAATAATTTTAAATGATTTAAAGGTGGTTTAAGAAACATTCTTCAGTAAATAATCAGGATAGAATTAGATTGAGAATGAGTTAAAAAGCAGCACAAGTCCCAAATGTTTAAAAACATTTTTTAGAAATGTTTAATTTCTGGACTTTTACAGAAAGTTTGGTTTCTTGGAAGGAAAATCAAAAAAATCCCAAACAATTCTCTACATCTGTTTGGCTTTTCCCACTTCCCAGAAAATAACTTAGCAAATAAAACCATAAATTATCAACAAGAATGGCTGAATTAAGAATAAACAACAAGACACACATTTATGATTTGGAGGATGCAAAAATGGTCCTCACAAGAAAGGTAACCCTAGTGTGTTAAAGGTGGCGGTGATGAATTCTGGTTCTCAGCAGGAACCAAGGGGCCTGTCAGTGCAGATAACCCCAGAACAGAGGCCTCTCACTGGGGGCAGAGGATGAGAACAGACGGCCTCCTGGAGCTCCTCGGCTCTCCCTTCCCACCACATCACTAACACACCCCTCACTACAAGCTTTATTTTCTATCTTCATCATCCTCACCTCTTTGTTCTCACAGAAATGCTTAAAATAAACCCAGTCCTATTTATTCAAACTTTTTAAGGTTGTTGTTTTGAATGATTTGCTTTCCTACAAACAAACCCATAAACACATACTTAATAAAACATGTTGAAATCATATTTTATAAACCACTGTGATCAGTATTAATTCCTTTTCCTCTCTGTTTCCAGGTGTTGACTTGAAGTGACAGGGAGCGCATGGCTGAGCATCAGCTAAGTTCTGCTAATTAGACCCCTGCTTCTCCTGCACTCAGCGTGAGTGTGAGCTGAGAAATACTCACTACAGCGCAGAGTCATTGAGCTCATACTCATAACCCCGGGCAGCCGCGACCCTCACGCCCTGGTCAGCCCAGAGACAGGACAGGGCGTGGCTCAGGAAAGGAAATAACACCTGATCTTCATCAAAACACCGCCCACATGACAGCACCGAATGGGCGTGGACCTGAGAGGGGAAGGAAATGTGGATGAATGATCAGAGCAGGACGAAGGAGGTTGATGAGTCTGCCTCTGTCAGTAATCACTAAAGATGCTGAACTTAATGGATGAACATGTGGAAACATGCAAACACATCCTCTGTGACATTTATTGAAGGAAATACTTCACTGTCATCATCTCCCAGCAGGAAGTGCTGAGTGGGAGGAGAGAGAGTTCTCATAACTTAAACCTCAAAGTTCAAATCAAATTACAGCAACAGCCTAAACACCCCCCATCATCAAGAACTCGGTGTTCACGTGCTGCCCTCTAGTGGTGATCCGGGTGAAATGTACATTTTAAAACAAACCAATTTCTAGCATAAAATAATAAAATGTGAGAAGAATTTAGTCTCAACCTTGTTCCTGCTGTTGGACAGGTTGATGCGGAGGACGCCCATTCCATGCAGGACAAATTTCATGGAAGTCAGGAGGTTATCCAACACCGCAGGCTGAGGAAAGACAGAAGAGTTCAGAGGTCAAGTTGGCTTGATTTGCTGGATCAGTTATGAAAAAAGTAAAATAACCTCCAGATTTGCTAGAATGCTGATTTTGATCCAAAATGCTTCAGTCTATAACTGTAAAGTATTTTTTTCTCACCTGAGATGCAAAATAAAATTAAAAAAAACATACAGTTTTAGATTTTCTTTGAAATAATATGTAGTGCATACTTTATTTTATTTGGTTTGTGTTGGAAAATTCCTCACCAATGTGAACCAATATAAAAGTTTAATAGGTTTTTAATGATGTTTTAATTTTCATCCAGCAAAAGGGCTTTTAAAGCATGAAACCTTTTGAAGTTTTGACTGAATCAGGATCAAGTGAAGAACAATAATCATTTTGGTCCATCAGTGAGAACAACATGCTGTAAAAACATCACCTTATATAGCCTACACACTCAAAGAACAGGAAAAAAATGTCTGATTTAAGAAATGGGTCACTATTAATAAAGCAGTGGATCTAAACAACAACACAAACTAGACCCATGGGACAATAAGTCCCCCGTTTAAAACAAATATGTTTTATTATTAGCTTTACCTAGAAAAGGGCCTAATTTAAAAACTTATAATTATACAGACATAAAGAAAGTTTGGAATAAATCACTGAGACTAAATCAATCATTAGTGTCCAGGGAGCAGACATATATCGCCCCCTGCTGGACAATAGCTGAACAACTCAAAGGTTCATCCTGCACTGGTTCAGCTTCATTCAAATTTTATACAAACTCTATGACATCCTCAAACATGTTAGGGCTTAAAGAGGTTGTTGTTTTATGGATATCTAAAAACAACTGAATAACATTTTTTATAAAGTAACAGACACAATACACACACACAAAAAACAATACAAAGTGGAATGAAAAGGGGCAGAAAGAAGAAAACATATTATCTGCCCCTATTTACCAAACAAAAATCACAGTAATTCATTCATATTACAGCTTCTATGCAACAGATTCATTTCATCACATTCTTGTTCTAGTTTTCAAAATTAATCACAGACACCAACTTAATTTATGTTTTCATAATTCTCCAATAGGTGACCTTGATTCTTTTATTTCCTTGTTGAGATCGTCCCATAATTTCACACTGAGATACTCAATTCCTTTATCCTGGTTCTGAACCAGTTTTTTTTAAAGATTTCATTTCCTTTCAACATATAGTCACTTTCTCTCTTTTCAAACATCTTCTGAATGTTTGTTGGTAAAGTATTTGTGTTAGCGCTTTATATTATTTGTAATATTCTCCAATCAACGAAATCATTACATTTCAATACTTTATATTTAATAAAAAAGGGTTAGATAGATCTCTATAGCAATAAATATTAATGATTCTAAATGCTCTCTTCTGTAAAATAGATTGTGTAGATTTTATATGTCGATCCCCAGATTTCTATACAGTGAGTCAAGTAAGGTACAGTCAGTGAGTTATACAATGCTACCATCCCAGAACTATTCAGTAAAAACTTAACTCTATGTATTACAGCAATGGCTTTGGCAGTTTTTCCTTTATATAAACAATATGTGACCTCCAGGTCAGATCCTCATCAAACATGACTCATAAGAATTTGTTTTCTTTTACTCTATAATTTCCACTCTGTCTATTGTGAATGATACATCTCACTAGCAATAACCTATTTGAGCAGTTTTATGCTGGTTGTTTAAATTAGTGGTTTTATTTGTTGACGTTTTTTACTGTGGATTTTAATTGTACTGTGACCTTGGGTGTTTTGAAAGGCGCTTGAAATAAAATGTATTATTATTATTATACATCATTGTTTTTTTGTCATTAAATAATGTAAAATTTGTCCTGTTAAGATTCAGTTAATTTATATCAAACCAGTTTTTAACTTTAATCGGTTCATTATTTATCACTTGAGTTATTTCATTTATATTGAATCCTGAATAAACATTGTTGTATCATAGGCAAATAAAATGGTACCAAGTGTCTTAGATACTTGGTACCAGGTGTTATCAGGAACCCCCAAAACACAAAAAACGCCTGAAATATGCATACCCAAATTAAACTGGATGCTGTTCTTGAACCCTTTGGAGTACATAAAAAAAACTTGGTCTCCCTGGAAAGGAAACACTCTGAATATTTTACTTCAGCAATTAAACATATTGTAACTTCAGCTACTATGTAGTTATGGAAGTTTAAACACACATAAATCAGTCTTTTTTTATCCTCGCCTGATTTTTTCCATTTTTTGATTTGCAATTACACATTGGGACAAGAAGATATGGACTGGAAAATTATTTGAGGCTATAGAATAAAGCCTTGGCTATTTGGATTTCAAAATTGATAACAATATCTTCAAAAATTACTATTCTAGACCTGTTTTATTATGGGTATGTCCAGGCGTTATTGGATAAATCCATTTTGAGTGTCCAAATGGACACTTTGGATAAGGCTTTACCATTCCATCATTAAAAGGCTGTAACTTTTGAATGCTTGAACCTACAGACATCAATGAGGGCTCTAATGAAAGGTGATGCATAGAGGAGTCATAATCTACACCCAAATGTTCTGTCAGCATGATTCTATTACAGTAGGGAATGCATAACCACATGAAAATACTCATTACCTCATGGTACATTGTAAAAAAAAAAAGCAAGACCAGGTTCCATTCAAAGTTTTTATATAATATAAACCCCTCAAAACAACAATGCAACACAAGGCAAAGTATTTGCATATTTACAGTCCAAATGGTTTCACATTTTCAGCATCCAGTCCTCAGAGCCCTCTGCTGGGTGATGAGCTGGTTCCTGCAGGTTCCCACTCTGAATCAGATCCAGTTGATGGCCTTACATGTAAACAAAGAAAAAGTCAGTCTTTTATTTATCAGCTACACAGAAAACCAACCCCCACCCAATGCAAATGCATTGCAATGCAAATGCAAACGATTAGAGTGAGTAAACACCCCACCCCCTTGGTCCTGCTGCCCCCTGCTCAAAGCAAACAATAGATACTCATTTACTTTTCTTTCACTAGTTTTTATGGCTAAACTACATCTAAATGCACAAAATGTGCTAAATGTGTGTATCTATTTACTTTTATTTTACTAGTTTTTATGTTCAAACTAATAAAAAACAGATTGACAGCACCACCACACGCACGCGCGTGCACACACAAACACAGGTAAACAAAGAAAAAAATAGACCTATTTACTCGTTTCCTCTTAGTATAAATATGTTCAAACAACTTTCAAACTAATAAAAACAAACTCTCTGACAACTACTGCGTCTCAAACTCGAATAAAAGCAAGCTACACCGACACACGCACGCGCGTACGTGCACACACACACAACAATAGAGCAAGTTACGGTATTTTTTTATATCCTAACATCATCAAAACAAGCCGTAGCTGTATAAAACATTACAACTTACCTCTCAAGACTTAGGAGCGTTTTTTTCTAGAGTCAGAATCCACAGAGAACGCCTCCCCTCGGTCATCTGATCAGCGGTCATCCCCTGATCGGTCATTTCCTGGTCAGAAAAATCGCTCCGTCTTCTAGTGACCAGCTCCACCAACTGATCGTGTGTATATTTTCGTTTTTCAGTCCGTTTGGACATGTTTTTTCTGAAGAAAAGTCCTCAAAATACAAGAGCGCAGGAACCAGCTCTGCCTCTGCAGCCAGGGCGCAACAATTACGCAGAAAATACGCATGCAAATTTAGAAGCGATTACAGAACCCACCCCCTCAAGTGACACCTTTTTGTGATGGAAATTTGATTGGCTACACGACTGTGGAGTCACAATCAACGTCAAAGCTGATTGGTCAGAGCTGTGGGCAGGAGAATGGGGATTAGTCCTTTCACTCAGGATGAGTATCGGCTGATATTATTGGCTCTGGGGAGACCAAAGCTCAACCCAGTTGGTCAAAAGAGGTATCAATCAAAAGGGGAGAACCTGCGGGGCCATTTTAACACGGTTGCATTGAGATTCAAAACACCTAGAGGAGAACACACGGCGTTTTTTATGTAAATAGACAAAAAGGGCCCGGGGACGGGCCCTCTCCCCATAACAGTATGAACAGTTTTGGTCTGAGGACCGACCCTTTGTGGCACTCCACAAATAATATCACATAGTTTTCTCCAGAATGACTTCATCATGACTCAGTCAGCTTGATCACTTTAACAATATGGTAACACCTGATGAGATCTGCTGCTCTCTCTGACAGGACAGAGGTGTGTGAGACAACAAGAGTTTTATTTTCTGATTGGACTGAAAAATGTTCTGACAGCTCGGCACTGATTTGTGCTCCGTCTGCTTCACCATCACTGTCATCTGAAGATACACAACCTCCAATCACAGTAACCTTATCACATGACAACACGTCCTCACTGCCTTAGAAACGTCACACTGGAACCATGAACATCACTGAACCTGGAAGATCAAGTGAGAAGAATAATTCCCTACTGTAGATAAAACCAATAACTTGCATTAGCCTTTGTTAGGTAAATGGTAAATGGCTTGTATTTATAGAGCGCTTTCTACAGTGCAGAACACCCCAAAGCGCTGTACAACACAAACAGTCACTCACCCATTCACACTCACACACTGGTGGTGATAAACTACGTTGTAGTCTCAGCTGCCCTTGGACACTCTGACAGAGGCGGGGGCTGCCATGCACCGGCGCCCTCCAGGACCCTCTGACCACCACCAGTAGGCAAGTTGGGTGAAGTGTCTTGCCCAAGGACACAACGACAATCTAACCCAGCTGGAGCTGGGGATCGAACCGGCGACCCTCCGGTTGCCAGACCGGCCACTCTACCAACTGAGCTAATGCCGCCCCAGGTAACAACTGTTGAACATTTTTGAACATATAATTTAATAAATAAAAAACAGTTGTTAAAGTGTTTGATGTTGGAGGTTAAATCAACTCTGCATCCTCCTCAGGATTCCAGTTTTCTTGTTCATAGAATCATCTGAAGTGAAAAAGAAAATCTGAAAAACTGATGTACATAAACAGGAGAATAAAAGTGAACAAAAGTAAAGAAAATAAATTATTGGTTACAGACAAGCAGACAAATGATGACACTGCACAAACATGTTACAGATGGATAGCTGTAGCAGTAATTTCCAAGAAATGAGCATCAAAATGTAAAAAAACATGTAATGTGAAATTGAAATGCTTATAAGTAAGTAAAATGTTTTTACATTTTTAATTAGATAATTTAGAGAAGCAGATTAAACTGTGAACAATTATCTGACAACAGATTACATCATTTGGGGATGTTTCTCATTTTAAATAGTAAACGCATTTACAGATTTGTGTTTTAAGACGGCAGTGATCGACATTGGAGGCGTGGCTGTTAACTTGTCAAAATCCAGTCTGAATTCATCTCCATAAAATGAGGTCAATTAAACAGCTATGTAAAACAGACATAAATTGTTCATAAACGTTATTCAGACTCACGTCATTAAGTCTGAATTATTCCTTTAAATTCATGAAAGGATCATAGAACATTTGGAAAGATGAGACCAGTGATGCTAACTGCTTTATTTAACCCAACAGTCTCATTTCACAGCAGACATTTAGACCTGAAGAAGTCGGGAAAGCTTAGGTGTATAATTGAGGGCTGCATTCCATTCAGAAGAAGCTCTGTTCAGTTTCACAGAACAAGTCCTCATTAAGGGACCTGTGCTTTCACCTTGTGAATCTGATACGAGTTAATTCTACTATTTATGCTCAGTTTTTAAGGTCCTGACATTTAAACCAGGTTTAGAGCTGACCTTTGACACAGAGACACGTCTTGATTCTTTTTTCAGCTGTTCTGCTGAAGTGGGCTCATTGTCTAGTTAAATGACCCACCTGTTAAACAGATGGTCTCACAGCATGAAGTCTTTTTCCAAAGGGATACTCCATCGCCAAGTTATTTTTGTCTATTGCCATATTCCTCAGAGTTAGATAAGTGGGCAAAAACTATTTGTAAACAGCCCAGACGTTTTCCTGATCCGGCAGTACTCTTTTTGCTTTAGCTTAGCTAAAACACTGTAAGCGAATGGTACCACATAGCATTGTCAGAAAACACATCCTTAAAGCCGCACTCTGGAGGATTTCATCAGGAGAGCAGTTTTTGAATCTAGCGTCTACAGGCTCCTCCTCAAAACATCTCGACACGCGCGTCCGGTCGCGTGTGTGCGCGTGCACGCGGCGCATATACTTCGGACATGAACTGTACCGCTCAATGTGTAGGGTTTAATCACTCACAGTTCACAATCTTATTCCAACACTACGAGGGTCTGATGAGCCCTCTCTGTCCCTGCTGCTTCTGATATTAGCTCTGTTAGCAGAGAGCTGCTGCTGGACTCTGAAGCTGAACTAGACTCGGCCCTGGATGAACCTTTCGGACCAAAATAAACGCGTAACCCTGTCAAGCCTTGCCATTCTGTGAGGTGAAAGGTTTAAAAATAAAAATAAATCCATCTTTAGCTGGAGAATGGGTAGGTTTTTAGTAGAAATGAGCTGTGAGTCCTCAGTGAACGGCTGAGACGGCAGAGAAACACACAGAGCGTCCTGTACGACAGCGCCCCCTACTGGTACAGGTGTTTGGTCGATGCGCGTGCATGTTGAGAGAATGCAGAAATTTGAATTTCATTGACTGAAAAATGTCGGCGGCAAGAAATAATGGAAAGGGGTCTCTAGGAGGAAGGAGGGTCTTCATCAGAATGACAGATGTTGTGGAACTCAACCCATAGATCATAGTTTAGACCTGAAATATCATTTAAAACATTTAGAAAACTTTGATACAGAGAAAAATGCTCCAGAGAGCCGCTTTAAGACTCACTAAATAGTGATAAAAATTCGGCCTAGTGACCTCAGTAAACATATCGACTGCAAGGGAAAATAAAAAGTAACACGAAGGAATTACATGTACTATTTTTAACTCGGGACTACTTTTATGACAAAGAGCAGCTGTAACCCTCCGCTGAACGGCGCAAGGATATGACACACAGTTTGCAAACGTGTGTGTGTGTGAATATGTGTTAACGGAAGTAGGTGTCTTTGGGGCCGTGCGTCACATCCTGGAGGAGTTTGTGTTCAGCTCAGAGCCTGAAGGACCCCAGGTCTACAAAACAGCCCCAAAGCATCAGCCTCTCACCACCGAGCTTCACACCTGACATGAGCTCTCTGTGCTAAAATCCTGTTTGATTAACATTACAAATAAAAATCTCCAAGATTTGACTGGAAGAAGTCGGGAAAGCACAGGTGTGTTAATGAGGGCTGCATTCCATTCAGAAGAAGTTCTGTTCAGTTTCACAGAAACAGCACAGCTGGAGAAATGGAATGCAGCCCTCATTAACACACCTGTTTTTCTGATTCTTGTGAATCTATATTTCTGCTGTGATATGAGTTTATTATTTATTGTTGTTTGATTTAAATGTGTCTTTTACTGACACTCTCACCCTTTTTATTTACCCACATGTGTCATTGTGTGGTAATCCTGATCCCTCACCCGTCTGGGAGTAAACCGACACCCTGGGTTTATCAGCGTGCATGAGTGTGTGTCAGTAGAAAAACATCAGTCCCACAGAAATCCAGCTAGTATGTTGCACCTTTCTAACCTTCACTTCCTGCTGGCTGCTGCAGTTTTAAAGCATTGTGGGAACTTTGTGCGTCAGCAGAGATGGTGAGAGTCTCGTTACAACGAGGTAATCTGTAAATCCATCCAGTCACCAAGCTTTTGTTCTGGTCCAGGTCAGCTCTCTGAACGCCATTAGCAGATGTTGAGCGTCTGAGTGCTCGCAAAGAATGTGGCTGAACTGGTTTTTATCTGATATTTAATCATTAACCACAAACTCTACAACATGTAATGAATCACCGAGAACCAGGATGGTTTTGTGAAATTCCACAGGATTCATAATTCTTAATAAACGCATTTTCCAGACAAATGCCAGAATCAACAGATGATTGAGGATAAAAAATATAAACAAACATTATGAGCAGCTCTACGCCAGAGAGAGAGAGTTTTGTCCATGATCCTGAGCAAAGTAGGAACACCAACACCGCCTCAGGCTGCAAATAAAAGAGGGATGAGATTTTAAAGAGGAGCTCCATCCTGCTATCCTCTTCAACAGACAATCCTGTCCTGGGATGGTTCTGATGCTACAGAGCTGGTTTAAAAGATCACAAAGAGACACAAGCGACTGGGCTGCTTCCTGGGTTATTTAGGAAAACGTGGGACAACGTGAAGATGAGCAGAAAGGTCAAAAACAGAACAATGAGCTCGAGAGGTGTGTGTGTGTGTGTGTGTGTGTGTGTGTGTGTGTGTGTGTGTGTGTGGAGAAGGTGTGCTAGTGTTTGCTGTGGGAGGATCGAGACAGGAGGGGCAGTGTCGTTTTTCCATTTGAAAATAAGGGCGTCAGCAGGAAACAAAGGCAGGACTAACTGACACCAGAGAGGACAAAGAGATGTGCTACTGGTGCGTGTGGGCAGTTCACACAGCAAAAAAATATGTGTCATCCAAATAACACTTTGAATTAAATGTTTATGCATAAATAAAGCAGCTGAGTCCTTCTTCTGTTTCTGAAAAATTCCTTAAAATAACTGCTGAATCGTCATCATGATCTTCATGTGTTGCAGGAAATAACTCAAAACTTCAGCAGCTAAATGAATATAAACGTGTCCAGCAGGGATTCTAGGATTAGAGACTGAGGGGAGCTCAGCACCCAGAGAGCTGACCAGCCAGGCGAGATCAATTTAATTGCTTTTAGTTTCTTTAAATGCTGAGCCATAGCAAAACATGAATGGATTTGAATTAAAAAATACATATGGTGACCCTAATCTCTGGGGAAATACAACTCGTTTTAATAGAGCATCTCCTGAACATAGACCTGAACAGTAGGGTGACCAGATCCAGACCAACAATGTGGGACAAAGAGCATGTTGGTGGGGGACAATACAGGTTAAATACTAAAGGACTGTCACGATTTAAACACTGTACACTAATGATTGATAGAATACGCAAATTCAATGCAGATTATCAAATAATAATAACAACTAATATTTCATCAAATATTTATCTTTTTAAAGAAAAATATTAAATGATTTTAACACCTGTTAGGCTAGGATTTGAACCCAGGACTCCTGTGTGAGAGACAGCTTCTCCAACACTGCAACACACTCCCAACTGTTCTTAAAATCTTTGTTTTTACTCTCTGTCATTCAGGTCGTCTCCTCGGGTCTGATGTAAGATCAGAAATAATCATAATAGAACTATGCTGACCCAAAAGAGCAACTTCTCTTATTTTAAAAGCTGTTTGAAATCTTTTTTAGAGCACAAACCATTGTGGAGTGCAGACCAGGATGCGCTGCCTGACATCCGGACAGAGTCTCTCAATTTGTGGGAGTCGGACAGAAGAAAATTAAGGTAAATGTGGGACAATCCTGCACTGGTCACCCTGGTAGGTACCAGATCTGCTTTGGGGTGCAGTGTGAACATCTAGAACCGGACCGGGAGCAAGACGCTTCCGGCTCACATGCCTGCAGCGCGACTCGTCTGGGAAAGGGGGAGCAAACCATTTCTCAGGTGGGGGAGGTTTGTTGTATTTTTGTTGTTAAAATGTAACATTTCAACCACATACTGTATGGTTTTTATATATTTACTAGTGTTTTTAAAAAGGACATAAAGTAAAAAAATAAAAAGTAAAAATCTCAACTTTTAGGGGTGCTGGGATTCAATTTAGGGGTGCTTAAGCTCCTATGGTGTCCAGAAACCTGACTCCTGCTGTTCTGTTCATTTAAAATTACAGTGTTAAATAATAAAAAAAGATAGATTAGAAATAAACTGCTATGTTGATTAAAACTAAATTTTAATAACATCAAATAGCTTTGATAAATTATCACTTACCGCCAAAAAGCAAAGGGTGAGTTTTTGCTTGTGTGTGTGTGTGTGTGTGTGTAAAGTATTTAATAAGTCAAATTTTAATTAAACCCTCAGAAAGTCATTGAATGTGCAGCAGCAACAACTTGGAGTCACTCCAGTTCAACACAGCTGATCAATATCAGTCAGTTTTACAGACACTGAGCTAAAAGTGTCTGAGGAGCTGAGAGTCATTCCCATCACTCTCAGAGCTAACTGATCATGTGATATCTGGCGGTATTGAGTGAGATTGTACATAATGCTCTTTTTCAAGATTGGACCAAAATGGATAAAACTCTATTTCTAGACAGATGATCTCAAAAAGTGCTGGGATGCTGTTAGATTTTTTTTTTTTTAATATCTGGAGCTTTATGTAAAAAGTATTGAATTATCATCATTAAAGTATAAAACCATGATGAAGATGAAGAGAAGGGGTTTCCAGATGGACTAGAATAAACTTAGGTGTGACTTTTGATAAAGAATCATCTTTTAAAAAATTTTTTTAATATGTTTATTATAAGACAATGCACAGCGATAGATACAGTGAATCGAATACAGAACATAGAAATCTTGTACGTCTTCTTTTCCCTTGTTTTTCTTTCCATCTTTATATTTTAATAGCTAAGAGACAATAGACATCACACACCCACAAGCGCACACAAAAAATAAATAAATTAATTAATTAAATAAAATAAAATAATCATAAAGGGGGGCAGAGGATGGAAGCAGAGGTGTGGGAGATTGGATGGGTCTCACAGAGATTCAAAAAAGTTTAGAAACGGTTGCCATTTCTTATAAAATCTACCTGGGCAGCCATGTCTGGAGTATCTAATTTTTTCAATTTTCAGAAATGACATTACATCGTTGATCCAGTGTGTGGTTGAGGGGGAGGAGGGGGTTTTCCAAGTCAAAAGGAGAAAACGTCTAACCATCAAAGAAGTAAAGGCTAGAATCTCCAATTGGTCAGCAGAATAACGGGTGTAGTCATCAGGAAGACCAAAAATTGCTACATGTGGGGAGGTATGAACACTTGTAGAAAGTATCCTTGACATTGCATCAAAATAGGTTTGCCAAAGGTTTGTGAGGGATGGACAAGAGAAAAACATATGTGTGAGGTGGCAAGACGAGCCATTGCACCTATCACAATTATCTGTTGAGCCTGGGAATATCTTTGATAATTTAGCTTTAGAATAGTGACACCTAAATAGAACTTTAAACTGGATGAGAGTCAGGCGAGCGCAGATAGAGGTCCTGTGAATAGTTTTCAGAGCATGATCCCACCAATCATCATCAAGAATCAGACCCAACTCGCTCTCCCAAGCCTCCTTTGTACGTACAATACATGGAAGACCACAACTGAGAATGGAATTATAAACCTTTGAAATAGATGACCTATATGTGGGATTGGGTTCAGTTAAGTCCTCCTTAGGCTCCTAAGGCTGCTTCGTGGGCAGAGAGGGAAAATTTGGAAATAAGGATTTAGCACAGCTCCTTGCCTGAAAATATCTAAACAGATGGGAGCCTGGGAGAGCAAAGTCCTTTGCAAGATCAGAAAAAGAAGCAAAAACACCACTCTTATAGAGATCCCTGAAACATCTAATTCCTTTGGTTTGCCACTGAGTGAAAATGGGGTCTGTAGCCGGAGGTTTGAAGAGGTGATTATTTAGTATTGGTGTTGAGGGGGAAGCCGAGGTGAATTTAAACTGTTTCCGGAATTGAAGCCATATTCTGAGGGTAGAGCTAACCACTGGATTACAGGTGAAGCGAGATGGGTTAATAGAAGTTGAGCCGGTCAGGAGCGCAGCAAGAGAGGACTGACGACATGATTTTATTTCTAACTGACACCAAGAGGCAGTTGCCATTGTTGACCAGGATACAATTTTACAGATGTTAGCTGCCCAATAATAAAATTGAAAGTTGGGTAGGGAAAGTCCCCCATCAAACTTGCATCTTTCTAATACTGTCCTGCGAATTCTAGATACTTTACCTTTCCACAGAAAATCGGAAATGATCTGATTGAGAGTTTTAAAGAAGAGTTTTGGTAGGAAAAGAGGTAAACACTGGAATAAAAACAAAAATTTAGGCAGGACAGCCATTTTGACAATATTAATTCTCCCTATCAGTGTAAGGCGGAGGCAGTTCCACCTGTGAAAATCTGCTTTAACCTCGGTTAATAGGGGAGAAAAATTTGCCAAATAGAGCGATTTCCAAGTTCTGGTAATGACTACTCCTAAATACTTGAGTTCTGTGGAGCACAGTTTGAAGGGGACATCATGTTTTGAGAGAGATAATGCTAATGAGTTAAGTGGGAAGCATTCGGTTTTAGAGATGTTGACCTTATATCCAGAGAACGAGCCAAACCTCTGGAAAAATGAGAGAATAGCTGGGCCGGCTCGCGCAGGGTCAGATACGTACAGCAGTAAATCATCAGCGTACAGTGACAATCTGAACTCTGTATGAAGGCGTGTGATTTCGGAATAAATATCAGTTGTCCTAAGGTACATTGACAGAGGCTCGATGGCGAGCGCAAATAAAAGCGGGGAGAGGGGACATCCCTGCCTACATCCCCTATTTAATAAAAAGTAGTCGGAATGAATATTGTTCGTGACAATACTAGCGCATGGCGAGGCGTAAAGAAGGCGTATCCATGATATGAATTTGTTGTGAAATCCAAACCTCTCAAGGATCACAAACAAATAGCCCCACTCCACACGATCAAATGCTTTCTCGGGATCAATCGATATTACAGCTTCTGGTGTAGTTGTGTTTGTGGTGGAGTAAATAATATCAAGAAGAATTCAAATATTATGGGAAAGTTGCCGTCCCTTAATAAATCCGGTTTGTTCTGGTGAAATAATGTGTGGTAAAACTTTCTCCAGTCTACAAGCTAAAGCTTTTGCAAGAATTTTGGTGTCCACATTCATTAAGGAAAGGGGTCTGTAAGAAGTACGTACATAGCTCTGGATCTTTATCTTTTTTTAAGAGCACACTGATGGAGGCTTGTCTCAAAGTAGGAGGAAGAGAACCGTTAGATAGAGATTCGAGGTAGACTGAGTGTAATATTGGAATAAGTTTGGAATGGAATGCCTTATAAAACTCTACTGTAAATCCATCTGGACCAGGAGCTTTGTTTGTTCGCATGGTCTGTAGGGCAGAGATGAGTTCAGAGGTGAGTAAAGGTCTATCCAGCTCATCCAGTAGGTCTCGATGTATTGTTGGAAATTCAAGCTTATTTAAGAAATCGTGCATATCAGTCAAGTCTCGAGGGAATTCGGATTTATACAATGAAGTGTAAAATGAGGAGAAAACTTGATTAATAGAGGTAGGTTGTTCATGAGGGGCGCCATGTTCATCCTTTACACGTGGGATCAGATGAGAGGATGCCTAAGAATCATCTTTGAAGTGAGATCAAAGGGACTCTTACCCTTTGGACAGGGACTAAACTCAGAGGGTCTGACATGGTTTCTGTCTTTAACATAACCGCTAATAAAGAAGTCAGAAATTCTAACATAAATTTGGACCAAAAACCAACTCTAAAAACCAGATTTAAAGGCATCTGACTCAAAAAGTCTATTTTTTTTCAAAGAAATGTTTAAAAAAAAAAATATATATATGTAAATAATATAAAAACTGTAATTATTGTGTAAGTTATTGTTTTTGACATGTCTAATAAAAATAAAAAATAATGTGTGTCAGTAAAGTGAGTTTGTTTCATTTGTCAACGTTCAATCACTGTTAAAGACTCGTTCCACCTTTCTGCATCCTAATGTAATGTGATTCATTTGCAAACAAAAAGATAAATCTCACATTAAATAAAGTTGAACTGCATTTCCCTTAAAGGTCCCATATTATGCTCTTCATATCCACTCTGAATCATTTTTTACAACTCAATAACATGAAAAAACTATGCATTGGTCAAACTGACCCTTACTGCAGCTGTGGTTCTTCCACTCCTCATCCAACCTCCTGAAGCACAGGCGGGGCGGTTGGGGAGCAGAGCTTCTCTAAGCTCTATAGTCCATCTCTCCTCTCCACATGTTCACTAGATGTTGGAGGGTCTTCAGCAGCTCAGATGAAGGGAGTAAAAAAGACTTTTGTGCTTGTTGATAAAACATCTACGGAGCAACTGTCGTGCTTTGCTCATAGCTTCACCATGACTGTTTGCTAACGTTTGCGAGGATGAGCGTTCCCGTGTTTTTTAAAAGGCGGGGGTGGGCTCAGGTAGCCAAAGGTGCTCGTGATTGGCTCTGTCCTCTAGAGAGGAGTGGTCTTTTCCCTTCTTGACATCAGCAGGGGAAAGATTTTTAAACCACTCGTTTTAGCATTTAGCTCAAAACACATTTCCCAAAAATGACAATAAGGAAGTGAAAACAATGAAAATATTTGAACACATTTGGGTCTCAGACACAGTCTTTGGGATTGATATGACTGTTAGAAGTTCTTTAAAACGTTAACTGTGGATAATATGGGACCTTTAAAGTGTCTTAGAAACAGAAATATGCAGCAAAAGTCAGTGAACTTCTGCTTGAGCATTAAAACAAATAAATGTTTGTTGGAAACATTTTTCATCCAATCCTCCTTTCTTATGAAGAAGCCAAACCTTTTCTCTAAATCCTGTCTGTTGAACTAGACACTCTGCATGCACATTTTACTGGATATAAAACAGTTTAAAGCTCAACAGCTCATCTTACTGAACCAGGTGATACTGCAAACTGCTCAGGTTTTGTTTTTATCATCAGGTCAAATGAAATGTTACCAGACGTGATGCATCAGGGGAGTGTGAGGGAGTTGAGACGTTTTACCCTGGAATGCACTCAGATATTTCACAAAGTTTCCTAAAAACAGCTCAGAGAAATAATTTTCCACACATCAAACAACCATTAAGACAAATCCAGTCCTCCTTCATGAGTGTCATTACTGATGATATCCAAGGTCTAATGTGTTGAATTTAAAACTGTTTTCAAGTTTATGATCTATAAAACACAAAAAGAGTTCATCAGGAGGAGTTAGGGGAACGGAAGAACAGAACGGTTTCTAAAAATGCACAAAAATCATCTGGTGATCGGAATCGGCCCCAAAGAATCTGTGACTGGCAAAACTGAAACTGAAGCACTAATTCATGTCAGCAATAACAGATCTTCTATGTGGAGATTTTAAATTTCAGAATCATAATAATCATTCATCAGAAACTGAAAAAAAATTCTACTGTATTATTTATTTTTAGATGGATCAAGTCAGAACACATCAGTATCGCCCCTAAAACCCAGAACTGGTGCATCTATGACTTGAAACAAAGCAGGAAGCATAAAGAGAAGGAAAAACAAAGTGAAAGAAGAGAAATGTGAGAGTAGATTAAACTTCTGTAAAGAAACAAACGAGGGGGAAAACAGAGAGAAAGTTCTGTGTGTTTCCCTTCTCCTCACCCCATTCCAACCCCTAAAACAACAGAGGAATTTGGATTCCAGTCTCTCTTTCTCACACACACACACACACACACACACACACACACACACACACACACACACACACACACAGAAAGAAAAGCAGATGTGAACCAAACCACCGCATACCAACATGACTCTGGGTATCAGAACAAATCTCAGCAAGCTTCCTTCTAATCTCATCACTGGTTCCTCATTTCAAACCACTTTTAATATTTGAAACATCCAAACATTGAACTTCCTCTGCTGCAGCCTGGTTCCTCCCTGAATCACTGCTTTATTTTAAATTTCTGTTCGTTTTGTGTCACTTCCCTGTTAGTAGGCTATGTAATGCCTGTGTTTCTCACCTTGAAGCTGCTTAACTCCTGCTTGGTGAAGCCGTTACTGTGGATGATTTTCATCTGTTTGACCAAAGTGCTTTTACCACTCTCTGCTGCACCTGTGAGTTGATCAAAGTCAGTTTAATCAGATCTGGAGTCAGATTTGATTTTAAAAAGTTCAACTAAAACAGTCCTAGTGGAAGGTGAGGACCTGAAACTGGCAGGATTCATAGACTAAAAGCGTCTCCGTCTCACCTAGTAGGAGGATTTTCACCACATTCATCTCCCTCTTTGCGTTTTCATACAGGTCTTTGTCAATCCGGGCACTCCGGGTTCTCGCCTTCTTCTCCTCCTCTGTATCTTCGGTACCGAGACACAGTCCCATCCTGAGCGATCATCTCCCACAAAAACCCCAGGGTCAGTCCGATGAAACTGGTCTAAAAGACGGATTTCAGGCCATTTCGTGATTCCATCAGCCCAGATGGGTTTTACGCACCGCTCCGTGCGCTTTTCTCCGCCTTCAGATCTCAGATCTGTGCGTCTCAGCAGCTCAAACTCTGCTTTACCGCCTAAAAGACTCGAGTTAATCCTGGAACTGTCGACTCCCACTGCTGCCCAGATGAAACCTCTCAACTTCCCAGGGAAGTGACGTGCTGCTGAGGCTGCTCCCTGCGCTGTTTCACCTGGAGCTTCACGGTTCGGATCAACATCATTTCAGCTTCACGCTCAGGTTACATTTAAAAATCATTCAAATCATGTTTGTTAAAATAAATCACATAACGATCCAAGCTCGCAGAACCACCTTTAACTTGAAGTAACTTTTTATCAGTTTGTCACATCATTGTTGAGGATTCTTCATCTTTAAAACTTCGTTTCAGTTCGTTGCCTTTTGTTTATGCTCAGCTTTTAGGGTTGCGTCATGTCTTGATTCTTTATTCAGCTGCTCTTTTGTAAGTGGGCTCATGTCCAGTTAAATGACCCACCTGTTGGACAGATGGTCTCACAGCATGAAGTCCTTTTGCTTTAAGGAGGAGTTTGTGTTCAGCTAGAGCCTGAAAGAAGTCCAGAAATGCAAAACAGCCCCAAACCATCAGCCTCCCACCACCATGCTTCACGATTGACATGAGCTTTGTGCTTAAAGGCACACTATGTAGCTTTGTCATATTTTTAAATCTTTTTCTTGAGCCAGTATGTGCTAATATGACCATTTACAGGGTTAATGTAAAGTTGCTCAGTGTCATCTGCTGCTTGGATCCAGAATACCACGTTTGCAACTTCTGAGTCTCTGGTCCGGTGCCCTGAAGTCTCACAAATTCACTTACCTCAAGAGGGTTAGACTAAAGTGGCTAGCTGTTATGCTAGTGCCGGTGTAGGTACCACATCTGCTCGGGCTGCCAGATCGGCTCGGGGTCCTTCTCCCACCGATGACGTCACACTACGGCAACGCCACTTGGACAAAATATGCTGTAAACCCCTATCAATACTATCACACGTTTTGGAAAGAGTTTAGCAGGTTTGTTATTAAATACGTGATTCTTACCACCTAAATATCTTCTTTATATCTGTAGTTTGTTAATAAAAACACGATGTTTTCTTTGTTTTGAAATTACATCAAATCAACATCAGACTGCGCCAAATAAGCACAATAGTTCTCATATGTGAATGTTTTAAATGTATTTATATATTTAGCAGGCCTGGCCGTTTGTATAAATGTAGGATTATTCTGTATATTTCGTTAGTTCTGATGTAAATAAATCTAAAGATTCATTCAAACGAAGTTGTAGTTCTTACTCCAGTGAAGGGACTACAAGCGCGAATTTGTCCGGACCAATCAAAAGCTTCAGCGTTAACGTGCATACATTTACGAATGTGTTGACGTCACTTACGTTAGTCATACATTCAGCCAATCAGCTAGTGCCACGTAATCGGCAGGCGCAGGCCCCGAGCCGATCTGGCAGGCCGCCAGATCGGCCACATCTACATCTACGCCACATCTACTCAGATGTGGTACCTACACCGGAGTGTTTTTAGCTCATGATTCCTGCTTTTTAAAAAATCTCTCTCTGCTTGAACACAGCTGATTTCTTTGAATGAGTGAAGAACCGCTCCAGTAGAAAGCTATGAAGGCTGAGGAGACATTTCAACTGTCAGATTTAGGTGTTTCTGAGCAAAGACGACGCTAACGTTTTTATGACAGTGACTTAAAACGGACACTAGGAGGAGCTAAAAACAAGCCAAAACTGCATAGTATGCTTTTAAAACAAACTGCCAGCTAAAATAAACTGTATCCACTGCACTCAGTCAAAAACAAAACAAACAAAAAACCCACAGATTTTACTGCCAGGTCCATTTATTTAATCAAGGACATACATATATGTCTATATTATATATATATATATATATCTATATTATATATATATATATATATATATATATATATAAAATGGTACACAAGTTAGAAATTACAAAATCAAACTGTGGTTTTAAAGAGGATTTACAGTTGCAGCTTTATTTTAAAGGTTTTTACTTTTAGAACATTCATAGTTAAAGACTTTCAGCGTTTCTTTCCGCAGTCATCAGTTTCTGTTCCTTCCTGAGCGGCTGTGGCCTAATTTTTCTACTTCAGTGAACCGTGACTATGTGCTGATCAAACAGATAATCTGTCATCAGACTGAGCACGTCACCATTACTGAAGGAAAACACTTTATAGATTACTTATTTCTTTCATAAAGTGGAATTTACTGTTAGTTGAAAGTGGGAAAATGTACATAATTAATAATATTATAGATTTTTTTAGTTTCTCAACTACTTTTCTTTGATGCAGCTTAGAAAAGAACATTGTTCTCATAAAAACAAGAAAAACAAACAGACAGGAAGATTCAAAGGGTTGACAGTGAGAGTAGGACGCAAGTCCAGAGGTTTTTAGATTGTCTCATGAAAACGGTTCAAAAAGGAAACATTCTCATCTATAACAACAGATTAACTGAAAATACAGTGAATTAAGAGTTGACTTTTCCCTCAGGCAGATTTCTCTGAGTGGAACGATTCACAGCCTTTAAATAAATTCTTCAGGACAGAGGCACTATGTTTCTTTATAACACGCTCACCGTCTTCTATCAGCACACACACACACACACACACACACACACACACACACACACACACACACACACACACACACACACACACACACACACACACACACACACACACACACACACACACACACACACACACACACACACACACACACACACACACACACACACACACACACACACACACACACACACACACACACACACACTCACACACGGTGCAAATTCAGGTAGCTAAAATCCACAGACTACTCCACAGATCGTTTACAAAGTTGTGGTTTTTTTTTTTTACAAGATGAATAAAATCAAAGTGGCGTTTAAACATGAAATGTATTAAAACTAATAACATTCAGTTTTACTGACATTTATCAGACTGATCATTTAAACTAGTTAGTTAAAAACTTAACAACCTGACTGACAGACAAAAACACTGTGTCAATAAGTTATTAACATTTAAAAACATATCAGATCTACAGGTAGTGTGTGACTTACAGGAAAAAATTAAGAACCTAACAAAAGTTTCTTTGACGTCCAGTGAAGAATACATTTTTTAAGCAGGATTTTATAACCCACTAAGAGAAGCAGTCATACCACCATGGCTCTGCTGAGTCCTCGTTCTTAAAGCTGGTACCTGGGGAAACTAAAACGGACTTAAAACTGTCATCAATGGACGGGTTGAGCTGAAGCTTCATCCTGCTCCTGCTGCTCTCTCCTCTTCATCGCTTCAATCACAGCCATCTCCTTGGCCTCCTTCTTCTGGTTCCTGGCTTCAAACTGAAGCCTGACAACGACAACAGCAAATATATATGAATAAGCACATAAACTACCAGTACTCAGAGTTTAAAGGCAGAGCTCACCTGTTTTCAATGATTCTTTCAACAATATCATCAGTGGTGAGATTATTCCCACTATCAATGACCCGGAATATCCCTCTCCTCTTAGGTTCCTGAAAGAAAAACATTTGTTACATCAAACAAAAAAGGTTCAAACTCAATCTGTCAGCTGCTGTTAGAATCAGGAAGTTGAGTGTAAAACTGGAGTTTAAACCAACTATTAAAAGCCAGAATGAACCAGTCACTAATATATCAGAGGAAAGTAAACTCCACAGTGCCACCTAGAGGTCAACACAAATAACAGTTAGCCTTCACTAAAAAGTATTTCTGATTAGTTGGCATGACTGTGTTACAACCTAAACACACAGATTTGTTTAAATGTATTTGTATAGTGAAATGTCAGCAGTGTATTCTGAACTCACTGCGTACGGGTCCGACCCATCCTTGTCTGGAAACACCTCCGTCTTACCATGACACACCAGATCCACCTGAACAGTGTCACAAACACAACGTCCCATTGTAGAAAGACACCAGGTTTTTGTTTTTTTCACATTCTATTATCATTGTGTGTTTTAATATCAATCTTTACTAAATAAACTAGTTACTGTTAACTTTGATTGTTTGAATTTTTATTATTTTTATATTGTTGAATTGTTTTATAAATACATAATAAAATATACTAGATAATTATATGGGTTATATTATCATTTTATTTTTAAAACTTGTATTTTCAGATTATTATTTCATGTATCACACTTTAAAGGGTTGAGGTTTTTAAAGAGTCTGCACCTAAACCTAAATCGGAAGTTTTATTTCATAAATCTAACTCAAGATAAACACATGATTTTGTAGATGACACTGATTTGTGAATTTCCCCTCTGGGGATGAATAATGTGTCTGTCTGCCTATGGGGAGTAGCTCAGCATGTAGAGTTTGTCTTGCAACTGGAGGGTTGCTGGTTCGATTCCCGCTCCAGCAGAGTGAAGACACTTCACCTACAACGCCTGCTGGTGGTGGTCAGTCGCTACACCGCTGTGGCTATAACGCAGCTTCCCGCCATCAGGGTGTGAATGACTGACTGACGTAAAGTGCTTTGTAGTTCATGACTTAGAAAAGAGCTAGAGAGAGGACATTTACATTTATCCATTTATCTGATTCATGAGCCTCTAGAGCAAACATAGTTGTCAGATTATTGTAATTCCTCTAGGTTTAGATCAGTCTTCTCTTCATTTAGAGGTGGAACAAAATGCTGCCCAACAGGAACAACAAAACGTGAGCTCATAGCACCAGTGAAGGTTTCACTCTGCTGATTCTGTTCCAGTACAGGACTGAGTTTAGGAACTTGTTTATGTCTTTAATGACCTGACTCCATCCTATCATCTCATTTAGATCAGTGAGGTCAAACAACCAGAAGCTCTTAAATGGCCAAACATAAAACTACAGGTGATCTTTGAAGCTGTAGCCTCTAATCTTTGGAAAGATCTACGTCTCTGATCTGCTCACAGCCTGAAACAAGCTGGACCTGAGCCCATGTTAGCTGATGTGTCCATTAAGCCAGTGTTTCCCAACCTTTTTTGACTTGCGTACCCCCTGAGCCATTTTCTCAGACCACAAGTACACCCCCTTAGTCAAATGTGTTGATGATTCTTCAAAAATAGAACATACACCTGATTATTAAATAGAAATCATTTTATTGACTATTATTAACTTGAACATTTAATTCTTTTCACTATTCACATATAGCTCAGAAACAATCATGCCATGAACGCAAATAAGCAATCTGAAAATAAATACTAAATAAAAAAGTGAATAAACCTCCTTTAGTTCTAACAAACACTGGAGCTCTTTTGAACAAGTCTAGTCTGTCCTTCATGTAGTTGTTATTTATATCTTAAAAAAAAAATTTTTTTTTGGTTGCTCTTTGCATTGATAAAAGCTGGGTTTATTATTCATTAAGCATACACATTCCAGCACTTTATTTTTTATTTTACCGCGAATGCTGTCCAATAACCATTATCAGGGGTGTGCACAATTGGTCTCTGGTCCGCACGTAAGCTGTCGCTGTCAACTGTGACCCGTTGCACCCCTACTGGGCATGTGTGAGTTGTGTGCGTGGATCGGATGTACTGTGATTGTGTGTGTGTAAACGTGCATCAAAGGACCTGTGCGTACCGGTGCAGTGCCACGCGCATTGGATATGCTGTGTGTGTGTGTGTGTGTCGGTCTGAGGTCCTGTCTTGTGGGTCTACTAGCTTCAGAGGCCATGTGAGCACTCAGTCGCTGCGCTGCAACAGGACAAAAAGCTCGTCAGATCAAGGGGTTCCCCATAGAGACTGCGCAGGTCGGCAAAGGCGCGTTCGGGCAGTCGGTTCTGGTATGCATGATTGAAATCAGGTTCTCTTGCGGACTGGTTATGTGCAGGCCTAAATTAAATCTTAAATGTTTCCACGTACCCCCTGTAATGCACTCACGTACCACTAGGGGTACACGTACCCCTGGTTGGGAATCACTGCATTAAAGCCACTGCAGCCAATCATTTTTTATTTAATTTGATGTTTATAATTGTTTTGTTTGAGACTCAAATATTAAGGTTGAATTTTATGTACATAGAAAGAAATTTTCTCTATAACTGATGGAACATTTTAGTTAGGTGACTTTTGACTACATAAAGTATTTTAGAGTGAACCTACCTTAAAATGATCCAGCAGGTCTTTGCCCACTGCGTAGGGAGCACCAATCACCACCTCTGACACATACTACAGACACACAGAACCATAGTCAGAAAACAGATTTTTATACTACTAAACCTTTAAGAGTAAAACTCTGCATCTTGTCATCAGGCTTTGTGTGACACAGATGGCAGAGCAAAGCTATTTCATGGCTTTACAGTAGGATGGTGAAACCGCCTCATAACGAACACTCACACTCTCAATGCAGATGGGTAACAAAGAATTATTGTTCTTGGCTGATAGCAGGAATGAAGGGAACTGAGCCAAGTTCAGCCTACAAGCGCTGCGAGGACCCCAGACAGAGAAACACCCCCCACTGAGCCGAACACCAAACAATCTGTGTGTATTCAACTGAGCTCACCCGACAGGCAAGGACACTCAGAGTCCTCTCATGGATGTTCATGATTGGGTAGTTCTTCCGCTTATAACGATTCACTTCCTGAAAAAAAACATAAAAAATAAAAATCACTGAGTGTTTTTACAAATTAGCTGCAGGAACAGGAAATATAAAACTGGAAAATTCTCACATTCTGGATTAGCATATCTGAACAAATTAAAGGACAGCCTTTTTTGTCCAATCATAATCTTAGTTTGGCCTAACTTGTTCCTTACACAGTAGGGAGGCTGAGGTTAGTGGGTAATGAGGCATACCTGGTCAAAGTGCAAACCTACGATGACGTAGGGCCTCTCCGCCTGTTTATAAACCATCTCCAAGAAGTCAACATGGCCAATGTCTGCAGAAGGTGTGTAGTCAAGGCAATAACAATTTAATTTACAACACCATTTGTGTTTTAAACTCAGTTTTGTCAAATTAAAAAAAAAGATACGAAAAAGATCAAATGCTCCAGCCACATAGATGATGGTGTCTCCAGGCTGAGGCTCCTTTCCTGAGGCAAACTGGATGATCTTCTGGGACGTTTGGAGGAACTGAGATACACCTGTCCATGGACTGTGAACTGTAGCACCCTGGAAGACAGAAGAATAAACTGAACATTGATCCATCTCTATCACAAAGTAGTAAAGACTAAAGAACTTGACTTATTGTGTTTACCTTTCCAAAGTTGTCAGTATGTTGCTGGTAATCGGTGTTATCCTGTAGAGAGGAACATATCAGTTCATAAACAAGATAAATAACTGATCACAAACTAAACACGGATCAAAACTCACCAAGTTGCTGTGGTGGGCTTTGGTCATGAGAAGCATCCGTCCCACCAGGTCTGTGGTGGAGACACCCTGTGTGCGTTTACATTCCCGATACCGACCTGCACGCTTCACCTCTGCGTATGTATCCTTACCATCTACTGTCAGCGTGATGTCATCTGGTGAACATAAATATAAGCTCACCTCATCTGGAAGCTCAGCCACAAATTTATCAGACAAAATATTCTGTTATATACATGATATCTGATTCAAAGAGCAGCTGCTTTACCTCCGTGCACGCAGAAGTCACAGTTGTATTTGTCCAGAGTCTCCAGCGTGGTGACATAAGGGGCTCCTTCCACGATCTCATCCACCCACTTGATGGCACGAACCATCTTATAACGTTCTTCCTGAGTAAAAACCGGAGGCCCTTTGTGTTTGGAAATCTCCTCTGTGAAATAAATTTTCACAAATATACATAGCGGTATATTTAAAAATATACATAGCGGTATATTTAAAAAAAATAATCTGGCGGAGACTTTTGCTGTAGCTCTCTACTGCACAAACTTTTTCTTCCTTTGCTGTTATTTGGCATAAAATACTTAATCCATACCAAAGGGTTGTTTTATGTGGCTGCAGTAGCAATCTTAACAAATGCTACTAAGGCTAATGTGTGATTGTTGGAAATGAAAAATTAATTTTCTGAACCCTGCAGTCATAAATAAGTATTCAGTCACAGTGTTTCAGGAACAGATTTATCTCAGAAATGTTGAGCTCACCATCTGTATGAACTCCAGCAATTAGGTAATCTCCCATAGCCTTGGCCTGCCGCAGTTGGTTAGAATGACCATAGTGCACCATGTCATAGCTGTAAGAAAGATAACACACAATTTGGAAAACAATAATTCAGAACCAAAACAAAGCCTTACTCAAGTCAAAGGGGAGAATAAAACAATAATGAAGAATGAAGATTCAGCAGCTGTGGCCCTGCAGCCGAGGCTCTTCAGACTTTAAATGTCTCCTAAAACCAGGATTGAGCCAACTGTCAAATCTTTCTGGCTTTTTTAATTTTTACTGTGACAGTGTGACTGCACTGTAGAGCCCTTTGTGTGGAACTTCTCTAAGGTGCTTATTGTTTTGGTGGACTGTCATGTTGAGTTAAAGTGATAAAGGTTATGGGAAGAAAGGTAATGGCTGCTGACATGATATCTACAATGTGCCAGTGTTTATTTACATTTTGTCACTGAGTGACCCAATCAATCAATGTCGTTGAATATTAGTTGCAGCCCTGAATCACAACTTAGTAAAACAAGCACAAACTAAACGTTCTCTGTATGTTTTACAGCTGTATTTATGCAAATAATTGTTTATTTGTGACTTACAGGGAGGCATCAGATTTTAACATAACACATCTACTTATAACGAATGCCTTTAGCACTGGTGGACTAGAGAGAACGGACACAGATTGTCTTTTGAACACATCAGCAGTAAATGAAAAACTATGCTTATTGGACTAAAGTAATAGATTCTTTTAGCATCAAACTTCTGCAAAACACTAATACTGAATAGAAGTAACTGACTTAAAACAATCATTTGAATCAGGACAACATGTGACAGAAAACATGACTGATGCACCCACAGTAAAGGCTGGGAGTCTTTGTTATCTCACATCATACTCATCTATCATTTCTGAAATGAAACTAGCATGTTTGAATAAAGGTAACGCTGGTGGGTTTATCACTGGTGATTTTCTATTGATGATGGGGAAAAAACATATATGAGGGAAAGGTTGGCAGCACAAAGCATAACATAACATAAACTTCCTGAAGAGGAAATTACCAAGTTCCTTAATCCTGTTCTGGCAACATTAATAACAGCTGTGTAACATATATGCTGCATATCATCTTAGTGCAAGTAGTTATGAGTCTCTCACAGCACAACTGAATGACAGAAGAGATTAAAACAACAATAAAACAGTTATAACTACTTAGTTGGTTCTATTGTTTCCCCAAACAAATTCTAACTTATTTCCAGCCTGACAAACACAGTTAATAAATAGTAATACAGTGATAATACCCATATGTCATTAACTACAACTTGACATGAAAAGTTAAAGAGAAGGAACAGTTTGACTGATTCTGGGTCAGCTGATGGTCAGATGTCACTTATAATCCTAACCTCAATCATATTTGTAAACGATAACACCTGAAAGTGTTTTTATTTAATTGTAAGTAAAGTATAACACTAACATTGAGTGCAACTATTGTGGGATAATAATGCTATCTATGCACAAATATACAGTTATAACTATTAAAACTATCCGTTTGTTTTGGTGTTATCCTGTAAGAGGAACTTTTTGAGTTTATACATTTTATTGCTGTATGTAAAACAATAATTTCCCGAATGGGATTTTTATAGAATCCAGTCCACCCATCCATGCATCAATCTTATCCCAGATCAGAAAGCACGCGTATTGATAACAGTAGGAAATTAGTTATAACACATTACTGTTAATAGCTGTGTTATTAACGTACACAAAAACTATGTAAGATACAGACAACTGCAACATTGATGTTTAAGGCAAACCATTAGTTTTCTCTCTTCACATAGGCTACGTAGTATAACTCATATTAGCGTGCTAGCATTAGCATGCTAGCCAGCAGAGTGTTCCTCCTGAGCTTTAAACGACGACAGCTTTTAAGTAGACACGCCTTGAAATATTTTTAACAAACAACAAAATAAGTAGCCACACGAACTCACCAGCCGTCACACCACAACCGGACCACCCGCTTCCGTTTCTCCGGACTATTCATCGAACCAGCCGATTTACTGCAACCGGCTTCTTCGCTCTGCTCGGCAGCGTGGTGACCATTTCTTATCATTTCGACGAGTTCAATCAAATAGCTTACAAAGGTCAAATAAAGTTTAAACTTCAGTTAAGATGTTTTTGCAAAATTAAAAACTAAATCCGATTCTATAGAGCCCCCGGCTTATCTCAGTCGGATAAAATGACACTGAAGTGGACAACGCCTCCAAAGACGTCACATCGAACGAACGTTCTCAAGATGCCTGACTGGTTTCATAATCATCAGGTCACGTGGTAACGACACCCAATGAGGTTTAACCTTCTGAAACACATTTTAAAACTGATTTACTGAATTTAAAACTAGAGTTCCTTTCGTAAACTTTCATTTACAAGTTTGTTTTACCTTAGAGATTGTTGATTGTAATGTGAACGCTGAACCACAGACTCCTTCATAAAGTATTTTTACTGTCAGGTATGTTTTGTGCTGAGGTATCAAACAATTTCCTGAGCAGTAAATTACTGAGAATAGAGCTTAATTTATTTTTACGTTTTTATGTAAATTTGACATTTGAATATGTAGACGAGTTATTTATAATGTTATTTGCACATTGAATAATTAGTTGTATTAAACAGCAATTAAACTAATACAATTTAATCATATTTATATTCTTATATCATGCCAACTCAAGATGCAGTTAAATACATTTTGCAAAATCAAAATTATACAGTGGTCAATAAAAATACTGGGGCAGAATACTCAATTAAAACTATAAATCAACTTCATAATAATGCTGCAATTAAAACAGGGGAAATACTTTTCAATTATCATTATTTATTTTCTCACAAAAAGCCTAGTCTTCAATACTTTTAGTTACACGAATCCCTGACACTTAATATTGTCCGCACAAGTTTTATAAGTTATGACACTGGATGGTACATAATGTGATAATAATATCACAGGATCTTCCTGAGACATTAACTACTCTGCTTGTTTCTAATCACAGTAAACTTGACATGATATCAACAACAACAAAAATTCAAGTTATGTCAAGGTTCATAATGCTACCTTCTCACTCTTGCACAGTTGTAAACATAATGTGAAGAAAAAACTTAGAACTTCAGTAACCCATTACAACAAAGCTGGCTCACCTGAGAATAGATTACAGCAGAGTGACTGAGTTTAGATAATAATTTAGGTTAACGTAAAGACCTTTAAAATAAACATTAACATAAATCCATTATGTCAGATGATAAAAAAAATATTTGAAAAAGTTACAAAAATAATAAAGTATACTTTAAGCAATAAACAGAAAACACAAACTCAGAAATTTGCTACTGATATGTTTCTATTGTTCTGATGGAACTTTAACTGAACAATATGAATTCCCATAAGCATAAAGATGCCAAATTGCCATAATTAACCACAAGGGAATTGATCTTTTAGTAAACATCAAACAGTAGAGCTCTAATGTTGCACAATAAAGGAGTAAATCATGATTAATTCTACAAAATGTTTCACTGACAGCTGCATATCATTCTACTGTGCTTGTTCACCGGGCATTCTCTGAGCAGCTTCAAAAATCTCTATTTAAAAACTGCACATTTTAAATAGATTAAAGCTTTCAGGCGTTGTGCATTACCCAGAAAGCTTTTTCTGTCAACTTTTTTAGGGTTTAATCATTTTCGTAACATTTTCTTTATAGTAACCTCTCTGTTTTGTAATACATCATTAGCTGAACTGGGCTACAGTCTTGCTCTAATTAACCCAGATAGCTTAGCTGCCATAATAAACAAAGTATTTTTTAAGTTGCACAACAGCTACCACATTACTACAGAATACATGTAGTACTGCATAATGGTGCAAAGAGCTTTTTGTAAATGTTCAAATACCCCCAATTATTCACAAACTGCATGTTACTCCATTCATATCAGCACAAACAGACCACATCAGCACAGAAAACCTAAAGGTTGTCCTCATCATGGGACAAGAATTGAAATCCATCCCTGGGATAGACCACTGGTAGCACCTGACTCAATGCAAGTCCACTGCATTCCCTCAGTTTTTTCTTTTTTTCCTCCTTCCTTTGCTGTAGCCTCTTCCAAACCAGCCACCCTGCACAGACGTTGCTTCCTCCGTCTGCTCTATGGTCTCAGCTGGGACGCCCTCCTCCTCTTCTTCAGGGCCAGCCAGGACCTCACGAGAATGGCTTTGGACCTCTTCTGGTTGAAGAAGTGTAGCTAGAGTGAAGATTGGGTCTTCAGCTCTGGGAAGACAAGGGGAATCCAAGAAGGAAGTCAGAAAGTCAGATTATATATTGTTAATGTGGCTGTGTGCATGCGAGAAATACATTAACATGATTTTAGACTTAACTGATTTAATTTTAAAATATGTTTCCTAACTAGTATCTCTAAACAAATGTGTTAACAAGGTCAAACTTTTTTCGGCATTTTTTTATTTTTATTTTTTACAGAAACAGTTGAGTGTTGCAGTAACAGCTCATTCCCTTCAAATAATCCAGCTTCACTGGGAGTTTTTACTGGATGCAGTCTATACCTGTCGTATTTAGGAATCTGAATCTTCAGCTCCTCCATTAATAGACTCATCACATCATCACATTTTCCATGAATTTTCAGCACAGCCAGATCATCTTTTGGTGTCCACTAAAAACAACAAAACCATAAAATCAAATGCAGGACATAAGAAAACTTTAAATATGCCTTAGTTGCCTAAAATGATCAATAAAATCTACCTGGAGGTTAACAATGTAGAGTTTGGGCCTTTTGTTTGCAGGTCTGTTCATGGACCAGAGACAAGCATACTTCTTCAGAACCTAAAAGAGCGACCAGCAAAGCACAGGGGAAAATAGCCGGAATGCGTTAACACAACATCAATTACTTGTTAGAATGTCCTACAAATTATAAACCTAACTGTAAACATTAACAGAGCAAACTTCATGATACCTGCCTTCAGACTGGAGCCTAAGCAGAGTATAACATCTGCCATCTTGGCAGCCTCTGCTGCTCCCTTCCAGTTGAGAGGTTGCTCTAAGGTCCCACGCTCCCCAAAGTGCACTATTGTGTCTCTCAGCTCATCACCACAGTGGCTGCATCTGCGCCCTGTCGTGTGGTGGTGCAGCGATGTCCGCTCCGTCACGTCAAATAAACGCACGTACTCCCTGACCGGCGAACAAGTCGTGCACACCTGTGGATAGAAAATAAAAATAACAAGTCAGTCCAACATGGTCTCTTTGGGAAAGAGATTTAGAGAACATTGAACAATTTTAGTTTGCAAAAATGATTAAGCTGCATAAAATAACATGTAACATTAAGAGGTAGCAATTTGCCAAAACCAGTAAAATCCAGTAAAGCCAGGACCTGCTTTAAAATCTGAAATAGTACGTCTCGTCTCGTCTTCTTCCGCTTATCCGGGTCCGGGTCGCGGGGGCAGCATCCCAATTAGGGAGCTCCAGACGGTCCTCTCCCCAGCCACTTCTACCAGCTCCTTCGGCAGGATTCCAAGGTGTTCCAGGGCCAAACCAGAGATATATTTTCTCCAGCGTGTCCTGGGTCGATTCGGGGGCCTCCTGCCGGCAGGACATGCCTGAAACATCTTCCTGGGGAGGCGTCCAGGGGGCATCCTAACAAGATGCCCGAACCACCTCAACTGGCTCCTTTCGACATGGAGGAGCAGCGGTTCTACTCCGAGTCTCCCGAATGTCCAAGCTCCTCACCCTATCCCTAAGGCTGAGCCCGGCCACCCTGCGGAGAAAACTCATTTCGGTCGCTTGTATCCGCAATCTCGTTCTTTCGGTCATTACCCAAAGCTCATGACCATAGGTGAGGATTGGGACGTAGACCGATCGGTAAATCGAGAGCCTTGCTTTCTGGCTCAGCTCCTTCTTCACCACAACAGACCGGTTCAGCGTCCGCATCACTGCAGACGCTGCCCCAATCCGCCTGTCGATCTCCCGCTCCCTCCTTCCCTCACTCGTGAACAAGACCCCGAGATACTTGAACTCCTCCACTTGAGGCAGGACCTCTCTCCCGACCTGGAGTTGGCAAGCCACCCTTTTCTGACCGAGAACCATGGCCTCAGACTTGGAGGTGCTGATCCTCATCCCAGCCGCTTCACACTCAGCTGCGAACCTCCCCAGCAAGAGCTGAAGGTCAGAGCCTGATGAAGCTAGGAGGACCACATCATCTGCAAAAAGCAGAGACGAGATTCTCCTGTCACCAAACTCGACACCCTCCACACCACGGCTGCGCCTAGAAATCCTGTCCATAAAGGTTATGAACAGGACCGGTGACAAAGGGCAGCCCTGGCGGAGTCCAACCCTCACTGGGAACAGGTCCGACTTACTGCCGGCTATGCGGACCAGACTCACACTCCTCTGGTACAGGGACTGAATGGCCCTTAACAAAAGACCATCCACCCCATACTCCTGGAGTGTTCCCACAGGGTGTCCCTGGGGACACGGTCATAAGCCTTCTCCAAATCCACAAAACACATGTGGATTGGTTGGGCAAACTCCCATGACCCCTCCATCACCCTAGCGAGGGTAAAGAGCTGGTCCACAGTTCCACGACCAGGACGAAAACCACATTGCTCCTCTTCAATCCGAGATTCAACCATCGACCGGACCCTCCTCTCCAGTATCCTGGAGTAGACCTTTCCAGGGAGGCTGAGGAGTGTGATCCCCCTATAGTTGGAACACACCCTCTGGTCCCCCTTTTTGAAAATGAGAACCACCACCCCGGTCTGCCACTCAACAGGAACTGTCCCCGATGACCACGCAATGTTGCAGAGACGTGTCAACAGGGTCCGAAATTAACACTCGCCACTCGCCAAATGCGACCAAATTGCTCCACTTGGCGAGTAAAATTTGGAGCGTCATCCGCCACATGGCGAGTACATTTTAACACCAAACTAGTTCTGTTTATCAGTCCTCTTTGATGGATTTCTGTGACGCTCTTCTCCTGCCTGCACGCGACGTACGCGAAACGTGAGAGTCGCACCCTGAGGCATTTCTGCCTATCTATTCACTGTTCATCAAGGCAGCAGCAGTTAGCTTCGTGCTAAAGCTAGCAGCAATATGTGGAGGTTTAGAACTGGAGTCAGCCAGTCTTCAAAAAGAAAAGTAATGGAACTGGAAGAGAAACCACCAGGACCAGTTGCAACCAGAAGAAGATTTAATGAAAAGTGGCGAACTGGAGGTGGCGGTGGAGATAATGTTGACGCTAGCTACAAGGCACAACAGGTGTTGTGCAGAAGTCTGTTCCCCCATGTCAAACCGCGAGCTTCACAGCACTTCTAAAAGATTTCTACAACACGTAGTCGTGTCAAAGTTGATACTTTATTTAGTTCCCAGTAAATAAATTAATACAAATTTAAAATTGACATTTTTTATTCTTTTTTTTTTTGTTTTGTTTTAAACACTGACAGAATCGCTGAGCGTTTTATCCGCTCCCTACACAGGTGAACATAGTATTTCTGGGGAGCAGATTTTAGCACAACACCGGAATCTGCGCAGATGAGCTGCTCCGTTTTCCTCCAGTACGCTAAAAGACCTGTAACAACTCATTGGTCCTAGGAAATAAGACGATGAAGGGACTCCAACAATGAGGCTGTAAGACTGTCAGAAGCAGGAGGGCAGATTTCATGGAGAGAAAACAAGGAGTCTGACTAGATTTCATTAAGAGAGTTCATTAAAAAAATGTCTAAAAAATAAAATAAAAAAATCTGAAATGACTAAAAAGTAGTTTTTATTAATGATTATTTAATTAAGTTTCATTCCTTTCTGTTTGGATCCAACATAATATCATATTATAGAATAACGTGCTTTGGGTAGATCTAAATCATTTAGAATTTTGGCCGGTAAAAAATATGTTTGGCCGGTAGATTTTATCATCTACCGGCCAACTTGGCCGGTGACTCAGAAATTTAATTTCGGACCCTGCGTGTCAACCAAGACAGTCCTACAACATCCATAGCTTTGAGATACCCAGGTCGGATCTCATCCACCCCCCGGGCTCCGCCGTAGGGCTGTCGCGGTTGAGGAATTCCCCCTGCGGTGAGTCAGGGCGGCTCAATATTGCGGTGTGCGATTTTATTGCAGCACTTTATTTATTTAGCACATTTCTTTGTAAATTACTAAAATAAAATAAAAATAAAAAAGCGCCCGTTTTGTTAAAATCAAGTATATAAAATAAGATTAACCTGATGCGGTTTCAGACAGGATCTGAGAGGGGTGACAACATTTCCAGCGACACTGAAAACCCTCTCGGAAGGTGCGCTCGTTGCGCAAATACACATGTACTTGCGTGCGACTCTGGAGAGCAAAGGGAATCGCTCTTGGTTGTTACGCCACTGTGTCAGGGGATCAGGGGTCGCGTTAACCAGATTTTTCCGGTATTAAACTGTTTTTTTTATTTTTTTTACTCTGACGGAAAGACCTGAAGGGCGCCGGTCATTCTGACAGGTTTGCGCGCCATCAGTCCGTCATAGGCAATCACTGAATTGTCCCCACTAATAATTCGAACTAAGGATGCAGAACTAGCTGCATCTCCACCAACTAATACCTGCAGCCCAGACTGAGGTTCTGCAGAGTGCAGACCTGTGATCCAGACGTCCTGCGCTCTGCAGCAGAAGAACACTGGTCCTCCATCAGGTGTCAGACCTGATCCGCTCAAACGCCCCTTTGCAATCCGGTGCTCAGCACGCGATCAGATATGGATTAATTACACTTTTTGTTGTAATGTGCTCTCAGAGTAGCGTTTATAAGCTGTGGAGGCTTGTTGACACGCAAAATCTGCTCCACGAGCCGAGCGCACATAGAACTGGACCTCAAACACTCCCTCACGCGAGGAGGTCCGTATTAAACATCAGCGCCGGGTTTTCCCCTGAGTATCTCAATGAAAAATATGTGAACCCCTCATCTCTCTCATGATCTCATAATGAACGTTAATATTATACGGTAATCAGAGTCCCGCGGAGTGCACAGAGGACCACCTCACCTGCTGCTGCGCAGCGCTCGACTCCAAACGGAGTTTTTAGAAATGTCTATCTGATGACTGACTGATCGACTAATTTAGAGTCTAATCCTATGGATTTATGTGCTAAATGGGCCCAGTGTTAGAGTAATGCTACTGAAAATGTAATTATTATCATTTTTAAAATTAATAAGTGACGGATAAAAATAGATTATGACCGGATTTTTTAACCCTGTCAGTCAAAATGACGGAAAACTAAAAAGCCCAGCGCGACCTCTGCAGGGGATTTTCATTAGGGTCGATGGGTTCCTCCTTCAGGTAGCGACTGAGCTCCAGCTCGGCTCTAACTCTCTTTGGGACAGATGCAGAAGACGTGTTGGTCCGTGACTTCAGCAGGTCTCTGAGCGTTTTTTTTTTGCCGCTGGTGGCAGCACTGTCTCCGCCAAGGATTCTGGCTGGGCTGCAGCTGACGCACTGGCACCGCTCCCTCCATCTTCCATGTGTACGATCTCCTCGATCAGCGCGCACTTTACCTCATCATCATCATCAGTATTGTCAGGTGCGGTAATTGCAGTGGCCCGTCATGCAGCGCGGTAGGTTTCTTAATATCGCGATATTTCATTTGTGCGGTTACCGTGACAGCCCTACTCCGCCGCTGCGTAGTTTTTTGACTACCTCAGCGACTTCTGCCCCAGAGATTGGACAGTCCGTCCCCAGGTCTCGGACTGTCCAAGTCTGTTATCATCAAATCATATCAAATCAAATCATATAAATTTACATATAAAAACTGTCCAATTTCTATCTGAAATAGTATGCAACACCAAGATTTTTTATAACATTTAATTTGTAAAATAAAAATAAGACTTAAACTAGTAAAACTAAAAAAGTATGTCTTTGAAATAAACACATTTTGATGATTTTAACAGCTAAAAAACTGACTAAAAGTCATTCTTTAGGAGAACGTCTGAGCATCCATTTAAAAATATTATAAAACATGCACACAGCCAAGTCTTACCTCGATGAACATGTTCCCATGGAGCTCAGACAGAGCTCGTCTAGGAAGGCCACTTCTCAGGTGAAGTCCATCACAGTTCTGTGACACAACATGCTTCACCTTGATTGAAGCCACAGAAGAGATTTAAATTTTGCTGTGAATTAATGTACAATCTTTATACGCATCTCACATACCAGCTTCTCCTTATGTAGCATCCTAATGCACATGTGTGTGAGTGTTGGCTCAGCTTTACTCAAGTCTGATGAGCTGCAAGTAAAAACAAAAACATGAAACAGCACAGGAAGTCAGAACAGTTTAGATTAAAAAAAAAACTTTTAAAACACATTTCTCACCTTATGGTCCGTCCCTTCTGCAGCTGTGTCCACACCCCATTAGGACCTCTGTAGTCTGGAATAGAAGCTGCCTAAAATAAGAGGCATGGTTAGTACTGTGAAGGTTAATAAAGCATAAGGACAGTGAACCGTTTGGTGTACCGTGCTGATACCAGCTCCAGTGTAAACCACCAGGTGATTTGCTTCCCTGACAACCTCAGCAAGCTGCTTGATTTTATGTTTTAATTCATCAGCATCATCAAACACCTGAAACACACAAACAGAATCTTAAAAAGTTGTGAGTTTACAAATGGTATTCAGCAGCAAACAAAGCAGGTAATTATAATCAAAATATGTGATTAAATAATGAATCTTTATTCAAAGCTGATAGAAAAACTTCTTGTTAAACATAAAACCTTGAGTTTATTGTGCAAGAATTTTAGAGTTTATCTATCATAGCTTTTTATGTTGCATTTTTATTGATTATATTTTGCATTTGGAATAACCTGTGTTGCTTTTACATAATATTTCCCAATTTTAGACTTGATAAAATACATTGATCAATGGAAGTTGTCTTATATATGCTACAAAAATGAACCTGATTGATCGTCCACCTGCTCTGATGTTGAACTTCAATTACTATTCCTCCACTAAAGGAAAAGCTGAGGTTAAGTTGTGTGATCATTGTCTATTTCATGAATTTTGCTATAAATCAATAAAAAGCTGATTCTTTTCATGCAGTGTGGCCTTGTTAAAAGAGAGGAGGTCCTTTTGAAGAGTTGTCTTTGTTTTAAAGATCTGAAGATGTAAATGCAAAGATGTTACTAAGAAGTTGGTTAAACATTACTGCATACTGCTGTAGAAACCAACAACATTTATGAAATGGCCTGACTGTATCATAATTCATTTTCTTTATGATTTGCAAACTGTTACATCTTTCTGGCTTTTGTAGTTTTTACTGCGACTGCACTGTAGAGCACTTTGTGTGAAACTTCTCTAAGATGGTTATTTTTAATAGAACAGACTGGTGGGCTGTCATGGTGAGTTGAAGGTTACTGGACGAAAGGTAAAGGAAGCTGAGATTATGAAATCACTGGCATTATGTCTACAATATGCCTGTGTTTATTTACTTTTTCACTGAGTGACCCAATCAATCAATGTTGTTGGGTAATAATTTTGCAGCCCTGAATCACAACTTAGTTTAGTTTGTGCTTGCTTTCCTTTATATGTTTTACAACTTTAATTATGTAAAGAATTGTTGTTCACTTGTGATTTACAGGGAGGCGTCAGATTCTAACTTAGCCTTTTGAAAGTTTACTGATCTACTTATAATCAATCTCTTTAGCACTGGTTACTAGAGAGAACAGGCAAAGATTGTCTTTGAACACAACATCAGCAGTAAAATAAAAACTATGCTTACTGGGATAAAGTAACAGAAAAAGAAATTTAGTTAATTTAGACCTAAATGTAGAACATTTAATTGGAGTTTAGAACCAAACTTCTGTAAAAACATTACTGAATACTTGATATACATGACAGAAAACATGACTGATGCATCCACAGTAAAGGCTGAGTCTTTGTTATCTCACATCATAGTCATCTGTATTTTGACCTCTGTTAAATAAAACCAGCATGTTTGAATAAAGGTAATGCTCGTGGGTTTGTCACTGGTGATTTTCCATTGATGCTGTAAAAAAAACCTATGTGGTGGGATGGTTTGCAGCACAAAGCATAACATAAAACTTCCGGCATAGGAAATTACCAAGTTCTTTTACTATGTTCCAGCAGCACTAATATGTTTATTTACTTGGTGCATTTATCCAAAGCGACATACAAGATTTAGCCTATATGGCATGTTGTGGTATGTGGGGGATGCTAGAGTACTGTACCCGGAGGAAACTCGGGCATGCATGGGGAGAACATGCTAACTCCACACAGAAAGGCAGCACAGCAGCTGAGAATCAAACCTGACTGTGACCTTGCTGCAAGGCAACAGTGATAACTGCAGCACCATGCAGCCAATGCCTAATAACATCCATGTGACATATATACTGCATCTCATCTCAACATGAACCAGTTTGTAGTTAGCTAGGTTTTGTAGTTATGCATCTACAACCCAGTCAGTTTACTGCATGTTTTAATCCACCACAATGGATGAAATAAGCACATTTGAACAAGTGGCTCCTCTGTACAGCAAATACCAGCAGGAAAGACTTGAATTCCTGATAAACAGTCAGTTTACTGATCTGCTGCAAAATGTGCTGCTAAGTTATGAGTTTCATGGTACGTCTCTTTATGATTTGAAAAATATAATACAGAGCATGTTTCTTTAAACTTTACACTGATTGGTTAAACATCTTCAGTAAAATCACTGACCTGGTGATACGCTTTATTTGTCTTTTATCTTAACCAGTGAGTCTCACCTCCTCCTGCTTCCTCTTGAGGACACTCCTGCGGATTTGCCTCTTGTAGAGTTCATCCACCGTTTCTCTGTGCAGCAGCAGCGCAGCGGTTTCTTCCTCGGACCGCTCAGCTTCCGGTTTCTTCAGCACCTGCCCAACCTGCAGAACCGGTGGCAAGTTTACCGGTGTTATGTCGAGATGTGTTCCATTGTTAAAAATTAAACCAGACAGTACTGGTATTTTGAGAAAATCACTAAAAAATGAATTTGATCTATTTATGTTCACTTTAGACGGTCAAAGAATAATTTCCCGTGTCCAGTAGGAAAACATGATCACACATTTGTCAAATATATACAAGTTATTACATTATGAAGTATATATCCCGATATTTTTTAATTTAATGTCAACATTTGTAGCACTGCGTTTGGCGTGGGAAACGTGTCCTGGTGGCTGGAAACCAATGTTTTAGATAGGTGGAGACCGTTTTCAAATGGTAACATTTCTCGACATAACACCGGCTTCCACTAACATATCTAAACAGCTAATTTAGCTTGCTAGCGTGGCTTTCTTCGCTTGAAATGGACTTTTTCTCGTCTTACCAGTCTGAAAATCTTCCTCTCCCGTTCTCGTTGAAGTATTTTGGCCTTTTCCAAAGCTTTCCTTTTTGCCCGCGAAGATTGACCGTTTTCTGCCTGTTCTTCCATTTCTTTTCGAGTTACCTGAGAAGTAGCCTATCTATTCAAAACAAAGCTCATCTCATCAGCGGCAGCCGAGGCGGAAATTGGCCGAGTAAAAACGACGAAGCAGCCAGCAGCGCCCCCTGCTACTCGGAGTATGTAAATGTCTCTCCAGAAACATCCCATTGAAATCCACTGATGAGGTACTTTTATTGTCAACCACAAACAAATAAATAATATATAAATTGAGTCAAATATCCAAAAGCAAAATAAAACATAAACATATACAAACAATTTGGTTCATATGTGATTCCAAACAGTACAAAGCTATAAGGCAACACTAAGTACACTTCAAGTAACTAACATCTGGAGCTGGAGGGTAACATTTAGGTGTGTTTGAGAATAAAATGAAAAGAGATTAAATTGTACTAATACATCCTTCTATTGACTAAAGGCTCATAAAATATGAAAAAACTGTCAATTCTATCTTGAACAAGTGCAAGTAACTATGTGTATAACTGGTTGTACTCCAGTAAGATAATGTAATTCCAGGGTCCTCTAAGAAATATGTGGACTCAGCACAGCAGGAAAGGCAAAGATGAGACACAAAAATGAGCCAGACTGCACAAGAAGTTGTTCTCTTAAATGGTTTGCGGTGTTTTAACTTTCTCTCTTATGCTGCAATTATGCCTGAATTTCTATTGATTTTTTTCAATGTCAATACAACTTTTTTCCTTTTTTAGCATCTTCGCTGTATTGACAAGATGGTTAAAAAGAATACACAAAGCAGATATATGTATTACTATAAGAGGAGCTCTGCAATTCCTGGCAGTAAAGAAGCAGTTTTCATGGAGTAAGTCAGCAACAGGATCCATTTGTCAATTTAAAATCTAAAAGATCCGTTATAAACCATTCATATAGTTCACTGGAGGCCTTGTTAGGAGTCCTCACTGGGGCCAATTAGGGAAGTGTCATTGGGGTTTAGAGGAGTAGGCGCTCTTGGGGACTCTCTGAGGATTTGCTTTGAACTGTCCTCGTTTTGTCCCCTGTGGTTTATCTGCTGTGAACCCAGACTTTTGTCCAGTCTTTGTCGTAACTCCCCTGTGCTGTCCTGTAGCCTTTTTCTGAATCCTGGAGGGAAGAGAAGCAGCATTTTTAGTAGCTGACAAAGCCACTTTCAGTAGCTTCTGGTAATCTGTGTGATGGACTTTCAGTTCATTAAGAAATTTCCCCAAGTGATATCACTGAAAAGCATTAAAATATGTGCTGGGGGAACTACTTTAATTCATCCTAACTAAGCAGATATGATGCAGACTGGGTATCACTAGAACAGAATGTACATGTTTATTATTGTTAAATTATAAACAGATGCAATAAAATCTCACATCATTTCTCTCTTTCTCTCCAGTGATTTTTGTGTAGCTGCTGACAGAAAACTCCTTCTTCTGGGATACTCTGCATGTCCATTCTAAATATGTGCACAAACATAAACACATACAATAATTTGCAGAAGAAACATGCATTAAAGTGTGGTGTCATCAGATAAAAATAGAAACTGAACTTGTAGATAATATCTGATATTGATGATGCAGAATCTCCATGTTTTTCACCTGGATCACTTAATGTCTGCACCACATGATTCAATGCATACTGAGAAGCCAGTGTGTAGTGAGTTTACCTGTTGTCTGAGTTGTCTCTCTCTGGCTAGCTCTCTGTCCCAGCTGATCAGCTGCATCCGCTCTCTGGCTGACAGGCTGAAGAATATGTCATAAACCTCATAATGTGCAGCGCGCAGCTGGAGGAAAAAACAATTAAAGAGGATACAGTGGTGTGCATAATGACAAAAGTAAACTGCTGTCTTTACAACACGTATTTGCTTTCATACCTGCAGAGCGACTCTCTCCTGCAGTAAGACGTCCTGTCTGCTACAGAACTCTCCCCTGCTAGCGTCCTGCTGCTGGGAGGCCTGTAAGAACTGCTGCGTGTCCTATATGTGCAAACACACACAGAGCTATAATCTGAACGTAGGTTATGAGAGCTCAATATACTTTTAAATAAATTATTGACTAATAAAGGCAATGTAGCTCTGATTTTTTTACTCACTCTGATGGTGCAGACCAGCTGTGAGACTCTCTCAGTCCTCAGCAGCCTGCGAGTTAGAAATCCCTTCACAGCTGCTGCCAGCAGGGGGCGGTAGTGCTGTGAGAGTGGGCTGAGGGGCTGATGAAGACAGAGAGGGGTGAATAATGATAACCAGAGGGGAAGAGAGAGGAGAATGCTAATTCCATCAATGACAACCAATTAATTTCCCCACACAGCTTCTCAAGGTCCTTTGGTTGGCATCTGTTTGGAGCATCACCACAAGTGGACTCATGGCTCATCATTATAGCAGAGAATAATAAACAGAATAATAAGCAGTGGATGTGCTGTCACTCACTTGTTGATTCAAGAGCTGCTGCATTAAAGGAACATGTTTGTTAAACAAATTAAGTCTAAAAGCTAAAAATATCAGAGCACAATAACACATGATTGATACTGATTAGGATTTTAAAAAACATGGAGTGCATCCTTTCACCCCCCCACAGAAGTGAGTGTTGGTAGTGTTTAAAAATCGAGCAGACAAAAGGGCAAGCGGGACAAGATTTCTGTATCACTGATTGGTGAGCAAATATGGTAATACCTGAGAGAGGGTAGAGAAGGTCAATGTGTCCCCGGGACGAGAGCCTGACATGGAGCAAGGAGACACGTTCTGGAGGAGATGGTACCGCGCTGCCAAAGCCTGAGACCGACAAAAAGACAGGAGAAAGGATGAAGGGAAGGCAAACATGAGGATAAGTGTGTGTGTGTGTGTGCAGGCACAGGTGTGTACATTTGGGACAAGGGTGGAAAATATCGAATTGGAAAGGACAGCAAATGAAGCAGGAGGAAGAAATTAATTGAGGGTAGAGAGAAAAAGACAGAAGGGAAACGATGGGGCACAGAGGCAAGAAAGATGAGATGAGAGACGGAGGAGAGGGACGAGTGGGATGATGAGACAGGAAATTAATACAAGCAGTCAGAAAAAACAATGTTGGAGGTGGTATAAAATAAAACAAAGAGAGGAATGAGGAGAGAGAGAGAGAAAAAAAGAAGGAATCATTAGTGGTGGCACTCAGCGGGACGATCTGGCACTTAACCACAGACGCTCATGAATTAAACAAATTATCCTTTCCGTTTCTGTGTCAATTCCCTCGTTCCCCTCCTCCCTCTGCCAGAGAGTCCAGCCAGCTCGCTCCCATCACATCACAAATGATGGAAGGACAAAGGGGAGTCAAAAAGAAGTCTTTTTATTAAACAGCTTATGTTAATTATATTGTTGTTAAGGATACATAAATTAAACAGAGCCCATGATTAACAGGGCAAGGACGCTGGCCAAGAACAAATACAGACACGAGCTGAAGGATCGGGAACAGGTTGCCAGAGAACAGCGGGCGTCCTTGAAGCCCTGCATGGTCACACACACATACAAACACACAAAGAAACAGGCAACCATGCCAGAGCTTCTTTTAGGGATGTAATGAAACATTTATGGTAGACTCCCTCTTTTCCTAACAGGGTGAGAGTCTGAAGGTCTCTTGTAATGAGCAGATGTCTGTAGTCTGCCCACGACCCAGGAGCACACTCTAACAGGTAGGGAGACAAATTGTTTGCAAATGTCAGTGTGCTTTCAAACATCTGCTTTTGGTTTAAAAAACAAATATACAAACATCTGCAGTCAGTTTTAAATCTGAGTTGAGCTAATCTCTTCAAAATTCTAAAAGCAATTCGAATGTACAAGGCAGAGACGAAGCACTGGACGGTCATTTAGAATTCCTGAAAGGTGACTTTGGGTGAAGAGAGAAACCTGGGTAATGTGAATTATGGTTGCCGTGCTGAAATTACGTAGTACAAGATCTGTACAGCAATAAGTGATGCAACCTAATGCAAGAGGCAGGCCAATGGGAAGGAGGAACGCTGTGTTGTTAGAATATCTGGCCTCAGAACAAATGTCCCGTTGTTTTAGTGGTTCAAAAACATGTAATTCCTCTGTTATTTGCAAGTCAAAGATCACGCTTGAAAGGCATGTCTGGTCATGTTGATTATTGTGTTTATTTTTAAAGTGAAAATAACCCCAAAGTATCTAAAGTCTTCTTTTTATCAACAATAAAATACCTAAAATAAGTTCAGTACTCTTTGTTTTATAGTGTACTTTAAAGAATTCAAACTTTCTTGTGATCTCCATCAATGTCTATATGAATATGTTTTAATGTGTTTCTTTTTTTGGACTTTGGCTGATTTTCTATCCAGTCCTGATATCTGACCATGACAGTATGCGTGTGTTTAAAAATAGAAGAGGGTGGACAAGTGAAGGACAAAAGAAGTGTCAGGTGTAAAAATGAATAAATAAGCCTAAAAAATTTTCAGAAAAGACCTGACACAAGGCTTAAAATATGCATATGGTCTTTTTCACAGATTTAGCTGAAGAAATTGGAATAAATGTTATCACTGAAACAGATCATTAGTAAACAAACAAAAATGTTCTACTGAAAATTGTCAGGAACTTAAATGAGAAGAAGTGACAAAGCATGACTCTAGACTTGCACAAAAATGTAACATCTGAAGTTTTCACAAAATAAGACTGCTTGTCATTGTGATCAGCATATTTAAATCAGTCAGTGACATAAATAAGTTCATGTTTTGCCATGTAGGCAGATTAAACTGAAAATCATCTGGTTTGCAACACAATCAGTGATCATTTGTAGTCTGTGCACAAAAACATAGAAAAGTGAATTGTTAGGCTGTTTGTGTAACTGATGCAAAATTATGTTAAATAAAAATGCACAATTTAGCATTTGTTTTAAATGTTATGGCATTTTCAAATGTCTGAGTTGTTGTGTGTGGATGAGAAGTTCACTTTCCATATAGCAGTGGTAAGCAACTATATGCCCGTGCCACGGGCCGAATTCGGACCTCCAGCCTTATACGGACTCGGTCCCTAAACAATAACATTCAAACCCCACTGCTAAGAAATTACCTGCTTCAAACCCAAAGAAATATCACTTAAGAACATGAAACTTCCTCAGGCTGAAGCGACCCAAGGTACCACACTAACCACTGGAGGAACCAAGGAGCAGCACTGCTTACCTAAAATATAAATACTGTACATCATTTGCATGCATCCTAAGAGATTACGATCAAAGCAGTTCTCTAAAATAAAGCAAACAACTCTCAACTACTTGTTTTGGCTCCACACATAATGTGCTTATTATGCACTTGATGTATTTATTTTTTGCTAGTTTCTGATTAGTCATCTCAGTAACATTTAACTATCATTCCAGTTTTAGCATAAAGGTGTCCGTCTCGTCTCACCTGTAAAAGTTCCTCCTGCTGCTTCCTGTGCTCGTCCTGCAGAGCTCTGATCTGAGCTGTGTGAACTTGTTTGAGTTGCTTTCGTTTGTCTCTCTGATGGCCTTCATACCAATGCACTGCAGCTAAAACACAAACATAATAATGTTGAGTCACATTTATCTGTAAGCAAGACAAAATTCTGATGCAGAAGATGGTTTTGTTAGAATTTTTGCTGCAATATCCTACAATATTATAACTTTTATTTTTCCTGTATGTCACAGAAATCTAAGATGCATGAGTTCTGGTGATAACAAACACTTCCCTGTCCTCCTACCTGTTGGGGTGCTGGAGTTCGGTCGGACCACAGAACCTGCTGGCCTGCTCGGGTCTGCGCTACTTTCCTGGGTCCCCTCAGTCACATGCATGAGCAGCCTCCGTTTGACCTTAGACACCCCTCCTTGCTCCTCACCCCCACTCTCTGGGGTCAGATATTTCTCCTGACCAAGATGACTTTGTGAGCCCAGGTCAGACCCGGATCCTTCCAGGAGCCAAAGGCCAGATGGTGTCTCCACATCATATGACTGATTAAGAGACGGGGAGCAGACAGAGCTCTGACCTTCAGCAATCACTTCCCTCTCTCTTAACTCAGGATTGTTACTCTGATCTGAAAGCGCTGACACGTCACTGGAAGGGAAGTTTTCATATGGAACATTTCGGAATATGGTGGGAATTTTCCTCCGTTGTGCTACAGATGTTAAACATTTAGCAGGGAATTGCTGCTTTGAGGAGGCAGCATGCTGTGCATCACTCTTGGCTATTTTTTTCACACACATCTCTTTTCCATTTTCTCTCCGTATAGCTGTTGTTTTGAGCATGCTTTGTTGGCTCAATTTAACAGTTTCAGGTGCTCTCTCATAAACTGTGAGGTGAATATCATTTAATTCAATAAAGCTTGGTTTAGGCTCCAAATCTTCATGTATGTTTTTAAACGATTTTCTCTGTAACTCCCTGCCGTCATTATCAACACCCTGCTTGTCCTCCAAACAACCAAAGGAATCCTTCTGGCTGAGCTGAGCGTGTTGATCATTTTGAATTAGCTCAGAGTGCTTTATGCCTTTAAAACTTGACTCACTTTGCATGTCGCTCTCGGTTTGACTATTTTCTTTCACTGTGGACTCTAGCTCTGAGATCAACCCCTTCAGACTGGACAGATTAGACTCAAGCTGATCTATGTGAAGGGAGTTTTTGGTAAAAACACTCATGGCATCATCTTCATTCATGAGATTCACAGTGGACAGAACTTCTGTGAGACTGTCTAGAGGTTTCAGATTAACGTTTTGAACCCTAACTTGATTCAAGTCACACCCTTTAAATAATGTCCCAGTCTCTTCAGCAGTTAGTCTGTCTTTGGGACTCACTATGCTTTTGCAGCGAACAGGACTTTGACAGAAGTTAGGGACTGGAAACATGCCATATTTCCTTTCTTCTTTAGAAAAATCTTCAGGACATTTGGGCCCATCAATGTTTTTTTGGAAAGAAGTTTCTGCTGATGTAGGAAGCTGCTGAATCAAATCCCTGCTTTGTTTGGACTGAGTGATAAACTCCTGAGAGCTGTTCAGCTGGTTTTTTAAGGTTGTTTCCTCTTCAGCACTCATCAGTTCCTTGTTTTGTTCATCTTGTGTTAGATTTACGCCTTCAGTTTTAAAGTTTGTCTTTTCTACAGTCACTTCACTCTCCATCATCTTATTTTCCACTGACGGGATAAAAGCACCTCTCCTCTCTTTAGTTTTCCTGCCCTCTGTAGTCACAGTGCCCTTGTCATCATTCTCCTTATCTGAGAGGTTCTGCTCCTCTGTCCGAGCTTTTGGCTGCTCTTGGGTCCTCTCCTGGATTTTAGTGCTCTTGGCTTGGTTCCTAAGCATCCGCTGGCGCCGGCGATACTCCTGAGATTTCTTTAGTAAGGCCTGGAGGCTCATTGGATGAGGATTTGTGTCTGTTATGTTGATCTGGTTATCTACTAGTTCTGGTTTTGCTTCACTGGGAGCTTCTTGAAAATGCAACTCTGGTGTTGGACAGTTACTTAATGTCTGTGATACATCTGGATTGTCTAAAAAGTCACTATTATCTGTCAAAGCAACTACTCCTTTATTTCCATCCATATTGATATTGTTGAAAGGATGTTTTGTAGTAAAAGGCACATTCCCCTCATGCTCCATACTGTGGCTCAGATGACTAATTTCAGATTGTTCTGCTTGTAAAGGGTCACATGTTGCTAAATTACTGTGAAATGATGTCTCACAAATGTCTTTTACTTCCAACAAGTTACTACAGAAGGTCAACTCCAGCCCACTCCTCTCCAATTCTTCTCCATCTATGGGCGGGTGGCTAATAATATCTGGCATCTTGACGATTGTATTTGAGGTGTTATGAAGGAAAAAGCCACTCATGTCATCAATCTCCCGAGAGAAGCTGAAGTCACATTCCTTTGTCCCCGAGAAGTTCCTTCCAGAGATTGAGGTGATGTTTTCAGGATTCTCATTCGTCACATAACCTGAGGATGGTGACTGGTGGCTTTCACCGTTGAAGGAACATGGCTGTGATTCTTGTTGGCTGTCAGATTGGTCACTAAGGCATCCTTCATGGTAACTTTGCTGAGGTGACATCTTAGGAGAAAAAAAGGCACTATATGTGGTGGAAGTCTTTGGAGGAAGAAAACTATCGTTCTTTAATGTTTTTACAGATCCTGATGAAAGACTATCCATGGTTCCAATAAAACCATCCCTATGGGAGACCAAATCTTTGTTGGTATTATGAGGACGAGACAATTCAGTCCTGATCTCTGTCTCCGTCTCTTGAAGTAACTCCTCCAGTGTTAGTGTATTTCTCAGCTGCACATACAAGACCATACAAAAGAAACAAGATTAGAAAAAATGTTTTGGAGAAGCATCAAAACAAACATCAAAAGTATACATCTTCTGTTTTACATTTAGTTCAACCCACATTAATGTGATATTTTGGTCATTTTGAAGTGTTTCTGTGTAAACATGATGCATGTCACCTATCTCAGCCATTACAGATATCTTAATATATGGCCTCAGTTAGGAAAAATGAGAGGTAACATCCTTCAGGACTGATGAGCTAACAGCTGGTCTGAAAGCAGCCAAGACCAAAGTGCGTTGATGCTGCCTGAAAACAGCTTTAATTTAAACTACCGGTAATCATAGCAGATCATGCAATGTTATTTTATAAAACTTTGCCACTATTGCCAGTTATGCATTACAGTTATTTACATAGAATTCTAGGATTGTTTTGAAGTGTACATTTCAGCAGCAGCAAAAAATGTAGCACTCCTGGTGCAATTAGTGATCAAAAAGTCACCTAGCATATGGCTGCCCTGTCCCCTCACTTGAAGAACTGCACAGTTCCTGTTATCTCAAGAAAGTAAAGAAAATTCTTCAGGGCTCATCAGACCAGGACATGTTCTGTTTGAATGCCTGCCCTCGGGCAAATGTTTCAGATCCATTAAGACAAAAACAAACAAACAGACTTAGAAACAGTTTCTATCCTTCAGCTATCACCATGCTGAATGATGCTAAGTGGTCAGTACAGCTTTAAGCCAAAACCAGCTATGGGACAAGTGCAATTTGACATATGCAACATACGTATGAGTGAAAAAAAACAGTTACTTTATTCCATATCTTTATATATTTATCTTCTTAGCTTTTAAACCAGAGTGATTGTGTTTTTATTTTGTTCTTGCACCCCAATTTTGTTGTACAATGTCCTATTGCTACGATGACAATAAAGATTCTGATTCTGATTGAAATCTAGCAGGAGTTTCTTAATATTTCTGCTAAAATGACCATGTAAGGGAAACTAATTTCCACGTAACTTCCACATAAGACGTTATCAAAATCAGCCAAGCCCATTCTTTTCTTACAAGAAGCATTTTGTTTAAATGGTTCCTTTTCCTCATCTTAAGAGGGAAAATCTCTGGTGTACCTTGTAATTCATTTACGTTTTCATTTAATTTATGTATGCTCTCTTTAGAGCACATAAATTGAGAGTTTGGTTTTGTATCACAAATTTAAAACATTTAAAATTTAAAGCTTTACTTTTTTGTGCAGTCTGAAGACCTTACACATCTATGTTTCTAATTTTACTTTAATTAGTACCGGTAAAACATAAACTGTGGTTTCCATTTTCTCCATACTTAACATCCCACATTGCGTTGGTGATTCTTACAAACTGTTAGTTTTGAACTCTAAAATAAAAATCGTTAACCACATAGTATTAATTGTCTAATGATCGCTAATCCAATTAAAGCTATTTCTTTTAGATTAAGAGCCCCATCAAATGAGCCTTGAACTATCTAGTTTCAAAATATACATTTAATGTCTTATCTCTCCTAAAACCATTAGGTATTCTGAGAATTGCTTCTTCTTTTATGCCTCTGATTAACTTTTAAACTTTTTCTCATGGTGTAAAATATCTTCTAACATACATTTTGATGTGCCATATAAAAAAAGGGCTTAAAGCTTAGTTTATGAATTACCGGTAAATAAAATCTGGATTTGACTTCTTTTATTTAAAACAATTGATCCTATATCTTGACAGTAAGTTGCTGTCAAGTCTGATCCTTAATTACCTGAACGCTGTGCAGAATGGTTTGCACATAGGCCATCCTGGGGTCATCTTTCAACCTTGTGTGTGCAGCTTTCTGTACTTCTTCTCTGTGTCTTTGCATCTCCTCTTTTTGTTTCCCTGAGAGCTGTTATCCCCAGAGAGGTAAAAAGGAAAGCAAATGTTTTATTATCCAATACTCTGTCCATTTCTGCTCCGATTTTTAAAATCTAGTTGTATTCAAGCAATAACTTGTGTATTTAATCCCAAAAGTTTCAACACATGCATCTGGACTTAATTTTTTTGAAGATGTTTCAAGCTTTAGAATGGGAGGTGAAACCATAGATATCATATATGGGTGAAACCACAAAAATACTCCAGCTGCCTTATTTTAAAACACTTTTTATGATTGCTATGTTCTGATGTCAGAGAATCCACACCAACAGCTCATTAATTTGTGATAAATATTATTCAACCAAGCAGCATTCATTAGTTTGAACTCAAAGTGCTCCTTGGGAACCACACGTTACCAGGCAATCTACTCACATAAAACTAAAACATTAAAAAGTGAATAAATACTTGGTCAGTCAGACATGATTATTGGTATAAAAGTGGTGTCATACCAGAGGAGGAAGGATGGGTCGTCCATAGAAGCAGATAACAGAGGATGAAGATAAAGGTCTGCTCTGTTTCTCTTCTTCCTTATTTTCTCTCAGCTGAGAAAGGCAAACCTGCACAAACTTGTCATAGTCCTCCATTATGTTGCTTTAGTGCAAAATAAGCTGCAACTATGGAGATTTACAGGGCCAAATAACATAAATACGGTTGAAAAAACATTAGCCGCCCGGGTTCAGTACTAGCTAGCAGCAGCTAGCTAACATAGAGTTTGCTAACGTTTAGATTTACAATAAGCCGCTGAGTGCCAAATATATTAAAGGCGTAAAAAACAGGCACTCAACAAAGAAATAAAGCGGTTGTAAAAAGTTTCTTAACTACACAAAGTAGCAGAAATAAATAACTCTAGCGAGCAACAAGACAAAAAGTCTCCATGATGATTAGTGTTTACATTTTTACCCGCCTCTCTCCTCCCGGAGCAACAGTGACAGTTGGACACCGTCGAGACACACAGAAAACCCGGACTGGAATCGTGGGCTGTGGAGATCCGGAATTGCCCCACATAACAAGAAAATCCTAAACAGGACCAACACTTTTAAACACTTCAGTATTAAAAAAACAAACATTTAAGAAAAAATACCACACACAACAAAGACAAAACACTACAATATATTGAAAGTAAAACACAAAATAAACATATAAACAAACAAAAAAGCAATAAATTGTGTGGAATTTCAGAAAACTATGAGTCAGAAACACAAGAAAACAAAATACACAAGACAAACACACACCAGAAAATTTAAATACCACAAAACAAAAAGCACAATATTTCTAATAGCCTAATAGCAAAAAAAAAAAAAAAAAAAAAAAAAAAAAAGAACAAAGAAAACAACATAAACCCAAAACAAAAACAAAAAGCATGTCGTCTTATAGGGCCACCACACCACAGCTTTAAAACTCTGTCAAAATCCTTACTGCAAACCAAGTTTGTATTATAGAAATAATGACAATACAAAATGTTTCTGGTTTAATTTAATCCAAAGCTGCTGCTGATGAAGCCTTTAATGGTGTACAAATAATAAATGATGAAAATACAAATCATAAACATTAAAAATTTAACTTCTCACCACTAAGATGTTAACCATATTTATTTTTTATATGTAAAAATAAAAATGCAATCACTTCTTCTCTGGACAGTTATGTTAGCATGTAAATTAATTGTCTGCAACATTATCTCATTAACTAAAGGTTGTTTAATTTTAAACTGTATGAAAAAAATTCAAGTAAAGTTTTTAGATTGAGGCTGCTTTAATTTTGTGTACTTTAATAGTAAGTGTTCTAATGTGAAATAACGAGATGATTTGACTTGTTACAGCAGGAGGAACTGGTTTTGTTTCAGTCAATATTATAATGAAGTAAGACAATTCAGAATGTTTGCATTGTAGGTAAGCACAAATATAAATAAATACAAAAAAATTAAAGCCGTCTCACATCCTTAGCCTGTCTGAATGTAGGTTTTTTAAAATCATTCTCAGCTTGATTAATTAGGCTTTTTGAATGAAGGAAACAAAACACAGTATTTCTTTTCTAACCTCTCTCCTTAAAAAAAAAAACACACACACAGAAGAAGTAGATTTAGTTGTTTTTTTCAGGTTCTCACTAATGAAGTCAGTAGAGAACATATTTTTAGGCAGACTTATCTTTTTGTTTTTATTCTGCATTTCAGGGTTTCACAGAATAAAATGCTTCTTTCAGAAAAAAAATTAAGAAGGAAAAAAAGACCATTTAATCTGCTTGTAAGTCAAGAGAAAGAGATTTTAGTCAGACTTAGAAAATGGAATTGTATTTATTTATTTTTGGCTTGCCTTTCAGGTCTTCCACATCTACAGGCCAGATAAGACAAAAATTCAAGTATTTATTAAAACAAAACAAACAACAACAACAACAAAACCCAGTTAAAATGGGGTTTTGAAATCTCCCCTATAAATAATTTTGAATATTTTTATTATTTAACCCATTTTCATTAGAATCAACTCAGTTGCTTGCAATAATATTTATAAATGTATATAATTGTAGGAGCTAAATACACAGTACACAAGTTATTGCATTTTAAAACATGTTTATTGATCATATACAAAATAAAGTAAACTGTTTATCAACAAACGTACAGTATATACATCAATAAATTAAACTATGTATTGGACAGATGATGAAACGGTTCATTTCAGGATTACCTTGTCATCATCACCATCTACAAAATGAAAAGGACAATAATTTAGTTGAAGATAAATACCTACAAAGACCGTCACATTTTATGGTTTTTCCCCATCAAAAGTACTTTTGTACTGTAGAATAATTTAATACACCTCATACAGAAATATTACAAAACACATAATCTCTTTTTCTGAATAGCTTATGGCATGTTTCACACAAATTCACTACTTCTGTTTAGCTTTAAACCGACCACTGTTTACTTTTACAAATATTAAAATCATCCCAGCTTTGATGAGCAACCGGACAAAAATAATGTTCCAATAGAAACGAAAATACCTGAAATCTGTGTGAAAATACTTTCATTAGATGTTGTGGCAGCAGAGAGGAAGACGCAGCAGCAGATGAGGCAACTTAGGAGGCAAAAACCAGCATTATTATTGATGAAAACACCAAACAGACGATCAAAGGGATCCTTGGTTCATTTACTTTCATCGATCTGGATCTGCGGTGGGTGAAAGGGCTTTTAGAGTCCAGTGGCGTGATTCACTAGACAGGAAAAACAGCTGAATGACTACATACTGATTGGCCAAGCAGCAAGATAAGGAGTTAATGATTTGCGTCTTAGAAGAAGAGGACGTTTTGGGTTAGGGCTTGGCTGCAGAGTTAACTCACACACCCTCTGTAAAAAAGAGGATTGAGTGAGTGGAGCGGTTATCAGATGTGCCTCCACCACCTTTTTCTGAGCCTCTGTAAATTATTTATAGCTCTGACTATGAGTGGTTGCTCTGGTTTGTGATGAAATGCCTTATCGTATGGAGGTCATGACCCCGGTACATGCTGTGGAAAATAAGGTCGGTGTGTCTTACAGCTCATAAACGCTGGTATGAAAAGCCAGCATACTGCTTTGTCTGATTATCGCTGAAGGTCAGGGCTGTCAGCTGATCGCATCTGCTGAGTGGGAATCAGGATTTAACTTCTGTAATATTTAGCCTGGTTTGTCTGAGGCGCCCACGCACTGGGTGACACCACAAGAAGCAGCTCACGTCTGAGAGGCACAAACTCTCAGCTTGCCCGGAGGCGTCTGTGTGACAGCTACGTTAGATTTTCCATTGTGTGTTCCTCTCACAAAATATATTTGATGATTTCATGTGACACACTAAAGCCACAACACGTGAACCAAATTCAAACAGACGCAAACCAACACTGTAGCTATGACGGTGTGTAAGATGCCCTTTGACCTCGTCACATCACAGTTCAACAACAGCTTGACTAAACCTCACTTCTCCTGTGAGCCTGGAGATTTCATTTTACCCTGACAGTTTGCATAATTAAACACATCCATTTAACAGCAGCCACCATGTTGAGCCTTAGACTTACAGTATTTATCCCTTTGCCAATTGAATAATAAAAAACAAGAAAAAGAGTTGGATAGATGACTTTTTGAAGGAGGCACAAACAGGTGTACAGTTTGAGTTTCTTCCTCTTTGTGACCAAATGCACCACTTTCCAGGGAAAAACAGGAAAACAAGGATTTATAACACAGATGGAAAGCTTCAGAGGATACTATTTCACTAATTTAGTAGATAATTAGGATTTGTTCCAAAGCAGGAAATGTTTTAGTATGATTGAAAATACTGAGTGTGATGTTGAAATTTACATTGTACCCATTTAGAGCTCACGCTTCAGCAGTTATCTAAAGATTACAAAGAATTCCTCAGTCTTTGCTCATTGTTTAAACTCTGTTTTATATTAATGTTATGTACGGATAATGACAAACCTACTAGTTTTAATAATTGCACTGCAGAAGGACACCACGTCCAGTGTGAAAGCAGAGTAGCGTTTCAGGGTAGAGCGCATTTCTTTAAACACTGGAAAAAAAGGTTGATTTGATTAAAAACATTGGGATTAAAATCAGAGTAAAAGAAAATGTCTGAGGCAGTCATACTCATCAGGTAAACCTCACTCTCTGACAGACGGGTCATTAAATAGCAGAATATACTTTATAAAAACACCATATACAGTTAAAACGTTATTTCACTTCCCTGACACTTCTAAAACAAATACATCAAGAACAACATTAAATATACAGAAAATGTGCACAGCAAAAACTAAATAACATATCTTCATCACATTACATAAAAATAACTTACTGAAGGAGTGGGTGTGATGACCTGAATACACAATATCATGACGTTTATGAGGGTAACCATAACATGTTCTCGCTTTCATCGGTAATATCTGCAACAAGCCCTGAACATTACCACCATCAAACGTAAGGACACAATAGCCTCTTCAGAAAAATGGAAAGCAGGCGATCAAAGAGAGCTTCTTTAAATTCGTACCTCGTAAGTGCAGTTAGCAAACGATCTGACGGGTCTGAAGTGTGGGAGCTAAATGGCGGGGCCGCGAGGACAAAGATTATATGATTAGAGAAAAGAGTGCAGTTACCCATCATGTCATCATCCGCTTCGGCCCCAAATCAAAACACAGATCAAAGTCACATCCATAAAATAGTTAACGTTATATCACCTCGTCACATACCTACACAGCACACCACACTCTAATCCACCGTTACGCACACGTGCCTAGTCACTAAGAGAGAACAAAGCTATTCAGTAGTTAAGCCACTTTTGGTACAATTGCAAAATAGAGAGAGATACTGTATATCAAACAGATTTTGTAATACCTTTTTTTACATGTTGTTACAAACAATGCAAAGATAATCGTCTTTATAAAATTACAGACTCCACTATACATAGACTCTTTGATTATAGAACACCACAAAGGACCGCTTTTATGGTAAAGCCGGTGAGAAATTACAGCTCGTTTATGTGACTGGGAATTCTGAGAATCATCTTTGTTCTCCAGGTTGTCTGTCAGACAGCAAACCTGCATTTACAAACTGAACGTTATGGTTAAAAGTGAAAGGAATGCAGCATAAATCAGTTCTGATTTCAGAATCTCCAATAGCTATAAAATCTTACTTTTGAGTCAACAACCAATAAAAAGTTCCTCTTTTATGGATTATATTGTTTTAAATGAACTTCAGTCACATAAATGAGCATTTCACTCCTGAAGGCTACTACAGCTCAAACAACAACGCACAGCGAGTTAAATGCTGTTACAACCTGATTTCTGATCGGTCAGTTTATGATATTAAACACCTGCTCTGAAACTCCGCCTCCCTTCCTCAGTTTGTTTCGACTTCCTTCTGGATGCATATCATTAGAAGACCAAGGCACTTGACCTTCCAAATTTTATGTACAAACTTTTAGGTGAAACTTAGAAAACAGCTTTCAGGTCAGGTGTCCAAATGAGGAATTCTCAGACACTGAAATAACCTTATAATTGATCGCTTTTTGGTTAGAATCCATTGCTTTGCACACCTCTTTCTGATAATTCTAGGAAGTACCACATGTAATAATGGAAGCCAGTTGGGATAGGGGAAAAAATGAAAGGACAGAGAAAGAAAAGTTGAGAAAGAGAGAGTCGCACATCAAAAAGTGAGGAGACTGTAGAAAAAAAGTACAGCTAACTAAATATAGCAATACCAGAACAAACACGCATCACAGAATTTCACAGAATTCTTGATATATAACAATTCACACACAGAGAATACACTTTGGACCTCATGTGAATGACAACACAGTACAAAACAGTAGAAATACAGTTACCACCATCGTATAATATATATTTTTCTATAGTACTTTTCTGAAAAAGTTCTTGTGTGGGTGAAACAGGACGGAGCTCCAGTACGGTCAGTTTAATCAGCAGGTCACACAGATCTGATATGAAGTGAATTCACTCTTTTGTGTCAATAATCTAGAACTGATTTTAATGAACATCAACAGGTTCAATTTAGTTTTTAGTTAATGGCCCTAAACTTAAAACGTTAGTAAGTTAAACTAAGAGGCTTGACTCATTTCCTATATTTTTTGTTTTGTACACGTAGAATTCCTAATTTATATTCCTGTTACAAATAAAAATTTTTTTTTTAACATTTGCATCAATTCACAGGCCAAAGGGACCCTGTGTGTTTGTCCTGTTTTAACGGATCACACCCTGATCAGAAGCTTCTTTAGGGACTCAGTAATCCTCCTCTGCCTCCATCCCGTCCTTCATCTGAGACTAGCAGCGAGCGCACGCTGAGGTGATGTGAACGACACGACCCGGCTGTTTGAAGTCGGTGCAGGTGGAGGAGAAGAGACATCAGAGGAGAGGGGGGGGGGGGGATTATTCTGACACAGCTGAACTCCACCCTGCTACACCCTCATTTTCGGCTCTTCTCCTCAAGACCGCGCATCAGTCTTTGACTTGACTATTGTGATCACGCTGGTTGCCGTCGCCACCTTCCCTGGTATGAGTGGACCAATGACTGATGATGCCACTCCACCCCCCCCTCCTCCAGCCCTCACTCCAACCCCGACAGTGGGACTTCGTGCCACAGTCCTGGCGAAGGTCTGCAATGCCTCGTACTTCGACCTCAGAGCGTCCAGCTCGATGCGCATCGAAGCATTCTCATTGGCCAGTTTGTCCACCTCCTGCTGAAGCTGGGCCTTCTGCTTTTCCAGCTCCTCCTTCTGGGTGACCCGCTTCACCCGGCAGCTGGCGGCGTAGCCCCTGTTCTTGAGGGTGCGCCTCCTCTGTTTCAGTTGCAGGATCTCTTCTTTGGAGAGTCCTCGAAGGTGCTGGTTGAGCTCCCGTACAGACATGGTCACCAGCTCTTCGTCTGTGAGACTGGTGCCATTTTCACCCGGCTCCCGCTTCACCTGAGGGAACAGGGAAGAGAAGGGCAGCAAATCAGATGAAAACCCACAAATCAAATGCAGAGAATTAAAATAGACAACCAACTTTTACCTTTAAGGCTTTATTTACTTTGTTAGGCGTCGTCATGCCACAAGAGCCTGGCTCTTCCGCACACACCTATGGAGACACAGGAGAGCATTAAGCACTCGCTAAAAACATCACAATAAAAAACATGCTAAATAAACCACATGCATTAAGAAACATCCATCTTTTTATCAGCACTAATCACTTTTATTGCAGTTTAATACCTACCAAGGCAGGAGGAGATATATTGGCTCTAAATCTAGAATTCGGGGGAAACATTGGTGCAGATATTTGCATCCGTGCAAGATTGCGCAAGTGAAAGTGACAAACGTTTCTTAGAATTTCCCTGACTTCCTGTTTCCTTGTGGTTTCTCTTACAGTGCCCACTACCTTTGTGCAGTTGAACCGTCATTGGCTGGCTTCAGGCCAATAGGAATGAAATGAGCAAGAAAGAAGAGGAAGTGGTAAAATTTGTGGGAAGGACTCCAGAGGGAAACTAACTGTTACAACCCCTTCAAACACACACACACACGCGCGCACGCACACCTTACAAAAGGAAGTAGAAAAACTGATGCAGCCTACGCCTACAGCAGATAAAAATTAAACCAAATTAAATGAGATATTTGCATTAAAGTGGAAACAAGAGACAAAAGGACGGAGACAGAAGTTGTGAATCAGAGGTCAACAAAGAGCAAACGGGGAAATGCAAAAGATGAGATCAGTCCTTAGAGCGCACTGCTCCACAGACGAGCATCTCCACAAGCTCTCAATGACGAGCTTTGTGTGTATGTGTGCATTGGCTCTGCTCACATCTGTGTGTGTGTGTGTGTGTGTGTGTGTGTGTGTGTGTGTGATAAAGAGAAGCTATTGTTGCTGCTGCTGAGCGATCATCATGAGACCAGTCATGATGACTCAGCAGATTACTGATCTCATCCCCTCTCCTGCCACACAAATTTCTGCTCTCCTCTCACACTTTCTGTCCTCCCTCCTCTGTTCTCTGCAGCTGCTCAACACCTCCCTGAAATCGGAGGGGTCGGCAAAACTAAGGAAAAATGCTAAAAAGAAAGTCAGCAACACGGCAAGAGTGCATGAGCTGGCTTCTAACCACACAATAAAAAGGTAGATGGACTAAAACAAACAACCAAACACCTGATAGTTTCACCAATCTACCAATTAAAGACAACTTCTCTGTGTATTTAAAATTGTAATTTTTTAAGTTTAAATAAGGATGCTTATAGAGAAAAAACAACTGCGTGATTAGGAAGCGTCTTATTCTGAAAAGTGATGGGTTTTACATGACACGAGGCAACATGTCTAGTTTTATCTTTATTCTTTTCCATCAAAAGGTGCAGCACTGGAAGTGCCAGAGCGCCTCCCCCACAAAGCACCTCTGTCTGTCTGCAGGGGTGCACGAGTGCCACAAATCCTACGTTTATAAATAGCTGTAGATCAAAGAAAATGAAGCAGCAAGCACATACAGCTCATTATGCATGCACACAAAACATGTCAATGCACAGCAATGTAAAATTATGTTGAAGACCCTGACATACTGAATATTAAAAAGATTAATCCAATCAATGACTGCTGTTATTTAAAATTTTTGACTAATAGTCAAAATATTCTTTAATCCGTTATAATAAATAACTCAGTTACTTGTGTTTGTTTACTGGTTAAACAAAGAGCTTTTTCATAAAATCCTGGATGTTTTCGAGTCTCATAAAAAACACTGCACTCGTGCATTTAGTTGGGACGCAGCCTGCCACAGCTGGAGGTGGATCCTCGCACAATAGATGCATCAAAAGCGAGGAGACGGTGAGGGGTGGCTGCTGGGGGTTGGGGGTGTTGAGAGAAAATCGAGAGGAGGGGGCAAAAAAAAGAAGTCTGATTTCCTGCCAAGCATTGGTTTATTTCCCCTGTGTCGAACCCCCAACCTCCAACGACACAGAAACAAAAAGCACGCTGCCAAGATCACACACACATTAAGCTGCCGCGATGCCAGTGGGGTCCAATAAAACACACATGTGAAACGTTTGGCTGCGATCATGCAAACCTGCAATTTTTCACCATTTAAAAAACTAAACGAGCCGACATTGAAATGTTGTGATCTTGCATGCATTTGAGGTTTTAAAATTCCAATTAAAACATAACTAAAGTTAAAGGATATTTATGTTTTATACCAGACATCTGCTCGAACGCAAACCGACTGTTCAGCAACACTAAAGTCAACATAAACCTTCATCAACAAGAACAACAAGCAGATGTTAAGGTTCCCACAAAGCCAGAGTGTCAGCATCAGTGAGGGATTACAAGAAGAGCTTAAATCTGCTGAACAATGGTGGCAAGTTCTCTCAAATGCAGGAATTACATTTGACTATCATTGTCACAATAAATATAATAGATTTTTTTTTTTACTGTTCTTAAGCCTCAATTAAAGTCATAAATGTTTTTTTCCCCTGCATTGTGGCTTTGACCCCCACCTTTTATCTGCAGATCTGAGATTTAGCCCTGGAGATAAATCAGCCGACATTCAGAGCAAAAACATGTTTAAAGCTAACAGAAACTTTAGTTTTAAACAAGTTTTGTTCATTTTAAAATCAATAGAAACCACAATGACTCAGAAATAATTGATTTCTGGTCATTAATGCAGCTTTTCTGAAGAAATGTCTAAGTTCTGAATCAGAATATGACTCTCAGTATGAACTACCAATCTCTGTTGGAGGTTATAAAGGTGAGAAGAAACATTGGGGTTCAAAATGAGACCGATTTGAATGAGTCCTGATCAGCTAAAGTCAAGTGTTTTCATTACAACAAACATTGAAATATTTCTAGATTAGCGCACATCTATGGAACTAAAGTGTTAATTCTTCATGATACAAAGCTGTCCCCAATCTGCTGTTTGTTCAAAAAGAACAATGCACGTTAATCAAGAGGACTACTTCAGTGCCTCAAGTGACAGATTTGGACATTCTGGTTCATTTTCATCCGTTTCTGGCAGTTTGATGCCTCTAATACTCCAAACCTTCTTAGCCTCGCCTCCCTTCAAATCATTAAAAACTAAACAAAAGAAAAGTTTCTACTTTTATTTTTAAATTACCAAGTCAAAACTTGGATCATAAAATCTGTTTCCCACAGCATAAATTGACATTTTTATTCTGTTGAGAGAGCAATATCATTTTGTCCTAAAAACACATTTTGTTCCTGTATTGAATTAAAAAATGTAGAGATGCACAGATTCTGGTTTTTAGGACCAATACAGATAATTGATTATTTTACAGCTGTGACCTGCAGACTAAACTTAAAGAACTATAATACCAAAAAAAAATAATTTTTTTTTTGGATTAAAGCTGCAGTATTTTTCTATGTATCAAAGTTTTCTAAATGTTTTAAATGATATTTCAGATCTAAACTATGATCTATGGTTAGAGTTCCACAACATGTCATTCTGATGAAGACCCTCCTTCCTCCTAGAGATCCCTTTGCATTATTTCTGGCTGGCAAATTATAGGACTATAGGACTGTGTCTTTCTCTGTTTACAGTCTCTGCCGTTATGGAGCAGCCAGAGCTAATTTCTACTAAAAAGTTATCCATTCCCCGGGTACTGAGGGATTTATTTTTATTTTTAAACATTTCTCCTCACAGAATGGCAAGGCTTGCCAAGGATACGCAGTTCCAGACCAACGTATCATAAGGCCCGTTTCCACTATTGGAACTTCAGGGTAATTTTACCAGAACTTTGTGGTGCGCAAGTGTTATCACTTCGTCGGGCCGTTTCGAGAGGGCCGTCTTCAGGGCCATTTCAGGGACCAACGGAGTCCCTGATCAGGGGCAGGTACTCAGTTCGGCCCGATAGACTCGCTGAGTGGGAAATGTGGTTAACTCGTGCTGATTGGTTGTGCAGACCGAGCTGAAGTAAATTACCTGTGTGTTGTTGTCGGAGCTTGCAAAATGTTAGATACATGTCGTGTCTTCGAGGTTGGATTAGTTCGTCATCAAGTATACTCATCCTTCTGTTCAGCACTCCCATCAATATGTATAAAAACAGCGAAATACGCCGCAACCGTCGCTTCTTCGTCCATTGTTGATCTATTTATTATTCTCCGCTTCCTTGTCTGTTGGCGCCTTTACGCTTATCAGTGACGTCGATGCTGACTTCTTACAAAAGTTCCAGAAAGGTGTGGGCTGTAATGGAGACACAACCGCTGAGCGGAACGAGCCAGCTGATTGTCCCGGTCAATTTCGCCCTCTAGGATTCACCCTGAAGTTCCAATATTGGAAACGTGGCTATAAACACAGCAGGGACAGACGGCTCAGAGCCTCGTGTAACGTAAACGATTCTGGTCGTTATGATTACACCCTCTTCAAATAATATTAAACTCACTTAAGGATTATAATGAGAAGTGATGAACTGTCATGTTTCCTTAGGAAGTGGCTAATAATTTTTGAAGGTACCTGTAGGTTCTTTAAAGTTGGTAACTTTGAATATTTGCCTTAAAAGATCCTTAGTACTAAAACACACATGCAAATCAACAGAACAGGAGGCCTTATTATTGATTTTAAATTATTCTACTACTAGAACATGTCCAACATTTCATCTATGAACCGACAAAGGTCAGAAAAAGGGTAAAAAGCCAGTAAACTACAGCTTACTGTTAAAATAAATAAAAATAAAAGTTAAATGTGTTTTCATTTTTAAAAACAGATAATGTATTTTTACAAATAAAATACACTTTGGATTTATTTCATCAGTCATAAAAACGTATACAAGTGCTCAACTCCAACACGAGTGAGCGTGACTTTGTGGAGAGTTTGGTCCACATGTAAGTGAACCCGGTTAAGGATCAACTGCTGTAAAGGCATTACCATTCATCTTAGGAGACACACACACACACACACACACAAGGTCCAGGGGTGTCCTTCCCATAATGGTTGTGGGGTGATCGTTGCGGTGCGGTCAATGCCACAGCCGCTGTTGCTACAACAGACAGCTTTTTTGCTGTGGCAGGCTTTATTTTTATGGAGCAACTTAAAGAACGCTGACGACTCAAGAGTAGAGCTGCTTACGGTTACAGTGCAGAGACAACACACACACACACACACACACACACACACACACACTGAGGACAGGGCATGAGGGCGAGGATGGAAGAAGGGGTGAAAAGTGTTGAAGATGAGTAAAATATGTCTCAAAGACATGAAAAGATAAAGTCTGGGAGGAAAAAATAAGGTGAGCAACGGGAAAGATAGCAAGGTGAGAACAGAGTGGAAGAGAAAAGAGAAAAGGGGGTGGGGGTGCTGGTGGTGGAGGGCTGAAAGAATGCTGACGTCTCCAGAGCTGATTAGCGTTACACAGAGACATCACACCCACAGCCGGGAAAAATGCTGAGTATGGAGGGAAGATGGAGTGGGGGGTGCAAATGACAAGGGAGAAAGAAGAGAAGAAAAAGAGAGATGAGTGAGTAGGGAGGAGGAGGAGGAGGAGGACAGAGGTAGAGAAGAACGGAGATGGGGAGTGGGACGATGGGGAGGGCAGACAAAGGGGGGAGAAGGGGAAGTGGTGGGTTTGGGTGAAAATGCATCCTCAACACATTTGTAAGAGCTTAGCTGTTGGGGGGGGTAGAAGGGAGGGAGGAGGGGACTGGGGTCGACAAGAGAAAAAAGACTGAGAAAAAAAGAGAGAAAAAACCGAACTCAGCAATGAACACAACTAAAACCTTCAATTAGAAAAGTTCTGAAGCTGAGCCGGAGAAACGGACCCGTCTCCCCCTCCGGCCCGCAGAAGGGCATCGACTTTATTGGAGGCGAAGTGTGACAGGAGGCGAGCACTGTGAATACGAGGTGTATAAAAACAGATTAAAGAGCAAAGACAGCAGCACAACACTCCTTTCTCCTCGTGTAGAGCAGACTAACAGGATAATGAACTCCGTGCTGCTTGTATGTGTGTGTTTCTGGCTTCAGACGGAGCTCTAATTAATCTTGTTTGACTGAACCCTCTGCTCTGGTCACTACTGCCACACACAGACACATTTCTTAGAAGGACTTTCTACTTAGCGTCCTGCACAGACAGAGGAAAATAAATGGCCAGATTAGATGTTCCAAAAACGACCCAGGGGCTATGTGTGTGTATGCATGTGTGTGTGTGTGTGTGTGTGTGTGTGGGCGTACAAGCACACAAACAATACAGCATATAGAAAACGATCAAGAATAGATTGTAAGAGTCACAAGTCATTTGTGATGCAGCGTTTATTGAATTATCCTCCCATAACAGCTGCTTTAACTGCTCCTTCTCCCTCAGGCAACTCTCTGAGCAATAACTGGGAATACAAAGGATGGCATCCGAGTGGGGATGCGAAGACGCGCACCAGGACACAGAGGGGACATGATGGAAAGACACAAGAGCAGCATAATGTGGAGAGAGTGAGTTAAAACCTCGGAGAACTACAAAACGCAGCTCCTGGCTGCAGTCCACCTTGCCTTTGTTAAAAAACAAAGCAAGCAGCGCTCACATTCCCTGATCTAGAGCGAGCAGAGGGTGTTGAGGGAGTTGGTAAATAATTAACGATGGGCGCTGTGTGGAGGCTAATTGAGAATTAGGAATCAGATCAGAGATAATGGCAACCTGTGAATAGAAGACACTCGCATGTGGAAATGCAGGACCATGGAGAGAGCTCGAGGAGCCGAGGAGGAGGGACTGGGAGAGACAAGAAACCAGTTAGAGCTCTGTGGGAATGCATAAAGAAAGAGATGGAAGCTATTAACAGGGAGGTATGCAGAGCGTGAAATAAGCATGATAACAGACAGAGTGTGGAGAGGGGGGAAAAACAACAGGCAAAGCGAACGAAGAGGGTTTTATAGTATTTGGAGAGAAAGAACGATAATTTTCACACTTTTCTCAAAGTTAAAAGTGTGAAAGTGTGTGCATTTGAGTGTGTGTGTGTGTGTGTGTGTGTGTGTGTGTGTGTGTGTGTGAGAAACAAGTGTGTTATTAAAGGCAAGAAAAACTCCTGGCGTCGACACGTTTTTCCCATTCCAGGTAGTAAGTCGGAGTGTGATGACAAATTTCCCAACACAAGCAAAAAAACTGCACTGTCAGGCAATTGAGCTCTGGCTCCCTTTTTTTCATAAGCACTTTTTCTTTTCTTTTTTTTAATATGTACTGTAGGTTAAGTTAGTTCCCTCTTTGTGTGTGTGTTTGAAAAACAAACAGAGCTGCAAGGAAGACAGCGATAAGTCAAACGACATGGTAAGTTTATTTCTCCCAGACGTGGTTCATCCTGGTCAGCAATACTGACTCCAGACAAAGAAAGTTGGAGCGTTAACAGCGACGCAAGCATAATTCTCTTTGTGGGAATATTAATGAAAAACAAGAACAGTCAGAAAGTTCTTACAGAACACACAAGGGGAGACGTGTCTGGTGCCAAAGGGAGCAGCGACCTTCAGCGCCAGAACATTCCTGGTGACCATTTTAAGGTTTTCCATCAGCTGTCAATCATTTGAGATGGTATGACAAGCACGTGCACGTCCTGCCGTACCAACGCTGCCTTTTTCAAAGCGTCATGGCTGACACATAATCCTACACAGCTGTTAAACACAAAGCAACGTCTGCAAACAAGCATATCGAACACAAGCCCTTTACTGAACTATGCAATTTTATTTAAAAGATCTAAATTTGCACCAAAAAATGTAAAGGTTTCTTTTTTTTACCTGACCAAAATGATCACAAATTTCCATCTTTGTAAAGGTATGTTACAAAAACCAGTAAGGTTGAGCCTAAATTAAAACAAAACTTCCCACTATGACCAAAACAAAAAGTTGTATTAATGTTTGACAAGTTAAAACTTGCATTTTTCATCCAACTTTTTAAAAAATTCAGATTTTTTCTCTACAGAAGTACATTTGATATATTTTGGTTCTGCCGGCTGATTGGATGAAATCTACATCATCTGTGGTCTAAACCATTAGTTTTGGACAAAAATCAAAACATGAGGTCTCTTGATTTTTTAACAACTATGAAAGGAGAATTTAAATCTAAACACAGAAAATGTTTGCCATTAATATACTAAGGAGGTTTAAAGCAACTTTTATTAACATTTCAAACGTGGTTTCAAGTTGAACGATGAAATTAAACACAGAAGAGTTTCTGTTGCTTAAAAATAAGTTAATGACACGACTGACACCGAAAAGCAAACGACACATTTGTGGTTTAGAAATAACTTTGTTCCCTCTCTTTGCTCCTTGGCATTGATCCACAGTGTGTTTTTTTAAGGTTCAGAAATTCATACTACAATCTGAGAATCGTCACACTGCAGTTAAAAAATGCGGCAAGTTGGCGCATTGAGATGATGCAACTAGTAGACAACCGGTGGTGCAGATATTCTTGTTACTAGGGCCTCCGAAGCTACACGTCATTCACAGAGTCTCAACGCTGTGACGGTGTGGAGCGTGTCTCCTTTAAAAAGAAAAATCAGCCCCAAAGGAAAACATGGAAACTTTATTTAAAAAAAGAAGAGTATACTGATATGAGGAGGTAAAATTTGAATACATCACCGCCCTTTGAAAAGAGAAAGTTAGTTCAGTCATTTGAGTAACTTACACTGAACTTAAAACTTGTTTTCCATCTGATAATCTTTTTTGACTCCTGGCACGTGTTATAGTGCGATTTATCTTGATTTCATACATTTTTGGGGCTTGCAGGGATGTTATGTAAATAAGGAGCTGAGGCACTTGTGGAGTGTGGGTATAAAGCGCGCACACACAGAGTCAAAATAACACAAGGGCAAATGGCACACTCGGATGGAAGATGATGAGGAAAAAAAGACAGTGGAGCACAGCAATGATTATGCACCAGATCTGCTTACACCATATTTCATCATTACTGTGGAGAAAAAACACTCAAATATTGATCTGCCCCACTGCTTCCTTTACTTGCCGCCCTCCCTCCCTCCCTCCCTCTCACCCGATTCAGTCTTTTATTCCTGCGTTTACATCTCTCGTTTCACTTCTCGCTACACTTACTGAAATTTGCAAGCATAACAAGATTCCTCTGAAAAGGATCCCAGTAGTAAACAAGATCATAAAACATGCAGGCGATAATTATAAATGATGTTTAAAACACCAAATAGTCTCACAAACACACACAGACACACACAGGAGGAGGTGGACAGAATATTGTGAACACCTGTGCAATCTATTGCAATCCAGGGCTTTAGCTCTGCAAGCTCTGCCTTTGTGCAGTTTTCTTTAATGCAAGCTTAAAACACAAGAGGGGATAAAGAAAGCACATTACGCAACTATTTAAAAATTGCACATAAGGACTAAAGGCATTATTAATTAGATGATTTGGTTTTCTGTTAGATGTTTAAACTTCAATTACAGTGAGGCCTAATATTAAACTAAAACAGTACATTAGTTTTGATATTTGCAATAAAAATAAAGAGTATTAATTTAAAATTTGATAAAAAAAAAAAAAAACTTAAATTTTCTGTAATTCAAACCATAAAATAAAAAAACTCTTTGGGTACTTATATTTCTACAAAAATCAGATTTTTAGGGTACTATAATAGCAAAAGTATATCACACTAAAAAGTTCTCAAAGTAACACTGAGTGAGAATCTGTGTTACTGCATGGGTTCATTATAAGACTTTAAGGTTTTAGGATACTGATAAACTATGAAACAAACACAGCTGAAGAAATGATTGTCTTTGTAAATTGTTTCTTGACTTTACAACTACCAGCTGATATTTATAACAAGAAAAGTTAGGAAATCAGTACTGGTACTTTTCCTCCTTAAGACCAAGAACCTGTCTGAGCTCTGTACCTCACCCTTTCTTCAACACAGTCAAGGATTTGCACAGTGTTTCGTCAGCTTGACCCCTGTACTTGCAGGGAATTGAACCACCCCATGCTTTCAGACGCACACACACACACGCGCGCGCGCACACACACACACACGCACAAACTCTCTCTCACCTGATAGAACTGACGTATTTTAAACCAAATTCAATAGCTTGGACTTTGTCCAGAGAAGAGAAAGCTGAGGTCAGACACAGTGAAGGGATGGAAATGAAAGACGTGCAAAATGTTCAAAGACAAACTGTTAGAAAAATCACTTCCCTAGGAACTCACACACACCATTTTTAACCTTGGTGCTAGCTGCTAGCTACACACACACACACACACACACACACACACACACACACACACACACACACACACACAGCCCAACACCAACCAGATCTTAGCATCTTGTAGGTGTTTTATATCTCAGCTCTCTTTGCACACCCTCTCACATGCACACACACAAAACAAGGCAAAGAAACTAGCTGTGGTAAGTAACAAGTGAAAACGCCATCTGTCAAGCGAGAGCGCATTTGCTTCGCCTCAGCATTTTCAGGGGAATGCCTTGAAGACAAAAAGGTCCTTGTTCTCAATCTCTCCGCAAATCCCATCTCTCATTCTTCCTCCCTCTTCCTTCATCCCCCTTGCTCCGCGCGTCTTGCCGCTCCGCCACCATCAGCAAAGTTGCACACATAAGCATTGGTCAGCGTTCAATTACCGTGAACACCAGGGAAGGATGGGAAAGTACTTGACAGAGAAATGCACTTCAAGCACTGATTAAATACTGATACCAAGTATAAAAAGCTAAGCCCCTTAGGTTGTGTGTGCGTACGTTCAGCGAGAAAAGGAAATGAGAAAAGTGTGTGTGTGTGTGAAGACAGTAAGGGGGGGGTACTTTTCCCTCCAATACTGATACAACTGTTTCATCATTATGACCCTCTATTACAGTACTTGCCAACTTGCTTACTACATACTTTTGATACACTCTACAGAGTGCTGACTCTAACTAAAGCTGCTGATATGGAGTCATTAGGGGGTGAAGTTTCTGTTTTTCTTGTGCCCACAGAGCTTCCCTATTACTCTTTAGTGTTTAAGAGTTGCACTGCTCATGGGTTGCTACCAGGCACCAGATAATGGCCTATCCACAAGAGATCAATCAGAGGAGATTCTGTTGCAAGGCATTACAGTTGCCCTCATTTTTTAGCACAGGTCTGTGTGGGTTCATTAACCACCAAGGGAGCCAATCATTTCTCTGAGCTTTCATTGTTTTGTTTTTTAATTAATTGTAATAATTTTTAAAATAATTGTTTTATTTGTTTTTTAAGTGAGAATTAACTTGGATTGAAAAGTAAAAGTGGGCTAAATAAATGATTCACTACGTTATTATGCATTTCTTGACATGCTCGCTGAACAAAACAAAAAAACATCACTTAAATTAATAAATATAGCAAAAAAAAAAAAAAAAAAAACACCAAAAACTCAAAAGCATATTTTAATAACCCCAGAATGTGACTGTTACCGAGTGAAGCCACATTACCGAGCCGCTCTTCGCTCGCGCCAGACCTTTGTCCGCCCGCCTGCCGCCGGTGCCATGTTGCCATGGCTCCCTCGTGCCTCCGCTCCGCTCGCGCAAATGTTGAGAAATAAGGTTGTGATGAATCAGCATCTCTGCCTCGAGCCCTGCCGGTGTTACCGCCAGGCTCGGCAGGAAACCGAACGATTGTCCTACGTTTAAACTGCAGCACGAGCCGCTCACGCGCAGAAAAACAACCCCCCACCACCACCTTCGCGCTGACAGACACGCGCGCTGAAGGCCTGTCGGAGGTGGCTGACACAAAGCAAATGTCACAACAGCCGCCGGGATGTGCGCTCTGTTAGCTAGCCGCCGGGACGCCTGACAGCTACCGACGCTTCAGGCTGACAGCCCGTAGTGTCGGTTAACGGCGCGTTTCTGTCACACAACTTGACGTAAAGAAAATAAGCTGCTTTAAGAGCCAGATAATTAAATAAAAACCCGGCGGAGGGTTCTAACAGATAGCCGCCCGTCTTACCTGAACGGAATTCACCCAGCTTGCCCTGCCACTTCGCCACCGGGTGGTGACAGTCGGTTAGCTAATGAGGTCGGGTGTAGTTGAGGAAGGGCTCCGCCGGTGTGGACCCGCGACCCCCGCTCTGCTCTCTGAAGCAGCCTGAGAACAAGGGAATCCCCGGCCGGCCGCGTCCCCCCTCGGTCCTCTAATTCCGACACATGGCTGTTTTAAGCTCTGGCCTCTTTGTTTGTCTCATTATGAAATCACCGCTCGGCCGGTGGAGCGCGGCGGTTCGACCGGCCGACCGGGTCTAGGTAGAGCTTGTACCGGATGGTGATGATTCAGCACTACCGGAGTGCTGCCCTTTAAACGGGACGGGACAGCGCAGCGGCGGCAACGCGACAGCGCTCGTTAGCGGCGGCGACGCACAGTCAGCAGAAACACCTCAACATTCAGCACTTTTCCAGGGATTTCAGTTCCGACTTTGACAAGGCTGACTCACCAGAAGTCAAACCGGCGCTTCACCCACCGCACCGTCGGAGGCTGAGCTTCACCGATGGCTCGTCGACTCGGTGTGGAAGGGAGACAGCTGGAGAAGCGTTTTTCCGCTCACGCCTCCTCGCAGGTCTCTACATATATCCTCTCCTTCCTCGCTTGTTTTAGTCTGTGGTCGGAGGCGCCAGACGTCAAATGATGTTTGGATCACATGGTTTCATTCATGAAGGATCTACGCAACCCGCATTTAAAGAGACACGAGACTCTACTACTGTGTTTTAACAACGTGGAGAGCGTGACAGGACAGCTGTGCACGTTTCTAAACTTAGAGCACTGAGAGGTGGATTCAAAACAAGCATTCCTGTCGCTTCTTTAAAGCCCCCTGCGTTACAACACTTTTATACTAGAAGACATTTTTATGTTTTTACCTCAACAACAAAATCAGCAAATGAAAAAATGTAAGGATGCACAAAATGTCAACATCAACCATGACATTATTTATGATTCATCCATGTAATTCATTTTGTCCGTTTTTCTTAAATTTTTTATTGTTGTTCATATTGTTCCTTTTATTATAGTTTTTTTCAGATTAGTATTTTTGTTGGTGTGCTACTGCTGAATTTAGTTCCAGAGTAACTAGGATTTTTTAAGCTGGAAAAGTTAGAATGATTTTCAACTGGTGGGTCGTGACCCAGAAGTGGGTCTTATACCTGTTTTCAGTGGGTCACAATCCTTTGCCCAGGTAGAAAAATGTTAAGAAAAATGAATGGAACATCATCTATTAACATTCTTTAGGAGTACTAAGTGACTCAATAGTTTAATAAGACATAGATATATCCAGTGAGTGGGTTCTTAGAGCTACATATTTAGAGTCTTTTTGAATCTACTTCTCAATAACTTTTGTGTTATGTTTGTCCCTGAAAAACAGTTGATTCTTTAAAAAAAGTTAAATTTTGGAAAGAGTTTTGAAGGTAAAGAGGACTAATTCCTCTTTAGTGCCATCATTTGTTGGTCTGTCATATCATCAGGTTCAAACTTCATAATTTCTTTAAATAAATTCAAAAAGTTTAAATTATTCTCTATTTGGGTCAAGGCTTGTTATTAGGGGGGGGGGGGGGGGGGGGGGGGGGGGGGGGGGGGGGGTGATGGCGAGTCACACAGCCAGATCAGTTGTTTAGTTTTCCCTCTTAGAACATCCTCAATTTGGAGAATGTTCATTTAATGTACGTAAATCATAGTGATGCTGGTTACAAAGTTGATTATTTTTGTCTTAAAGGGATACTGCCGGATCAGGAAAACAGCTGGGCTGTTTACAAATTGTTTTTGCCCACTTATCTAACTATGGGGAATATGGCAATAGACAAAAAAAATCACTTTCTGGTGGAGTATCCCTTTAAAGCAACTTTAATTCATGCAAAAACATGCACTGTTTTAAAATATTAGAGTCAAGTTCACATTAATTATTCTTTTAGAAAGGTGAAGTTCTAACCAGAGGTGTTGTAATTTCTGCTATAAATAACTATATGATTTGATGTAAATGAGTGTGTATGGTGGAGAAAAAGTTTATTTTAGCATGAACTGCTGAGTTTGTAGATCTTTTATGGCAGTAATCAACTTCTTCAGCACTCTAATAAGCTGGGCAACAAAAAGTAATCAACACATGCCTCCTGAGAGATATGATGGAGAGCACTGAACCTGAAAGATTCCTGAGACAAACTTTTCTGTAGCTTCTGTTTTATCCAGAAGAATATTCAACTCATACTAAAATTTATTATACAATTGTTGCACTTCCCCAAAGGAAGGATCTACGTTGACAATATGTAAACAACTTCCTGAGTTAGATTCAATAGAATAAATGGTCATGCTGCACAATACTTTATCAGACTTTAATCTAAAAACTAAACTAACTAATCACTGAACTGTAATTAGATTAATTACATTTTCTTTTAGCCAGTTTAAGGAATACTAAATAATAATATTTTATGCACTTATTTTAGTAGAAAATACCAGTAGTTCATTTTCATATAAAGCAAAGCTAAACCAATCATGGAACATATACTATCAGCCCTCATTTATACCAACTAAACCAGGCTATTAGGCACTGAAGTGCACTATCACTATCCATTTCCATTTCAGAGGAATTAATGACTCTGCGTACAAGCCCAGGAAGCACTCAGCCATTATTAGCAGCCTATTTCCTGACAATGCCACACAAATAGCCTGTTTTTATTTACTGATGAACAAGTTAGACACAAGTTAAGTCTTTAAGGAGTAAATCTCTATAAGGGTGGAGCCATTATACCACAAACCTTTAATATTAATGGGATGATAAACTGCGATAACAATGTTTATAGCAGCAGAAACTGAATAAGTGAAAATATTCAGGTGCTTGTGCTACTCTAAATGATTGGTCTGGTTACACAACAGCCTCAAAAGTATTAAGAATCCTGTGTTGTTATAGTGTTTGATTAGAATAGAAATTCTTTATAAAATAAATGTTGAGATTTTTGTCTCCAGTAATGGTCAAAATTCACAAGGAAACTTATTTTTGCAAAGTGGCTACAGGTTCACTCACTGTAAGTAAGTAAGTAAAGTTTATTTCTAGTACCTTTCACAGACAAAAATCACAAAGTGCTTCACAAAAAACAGAATCAAACACGATCAAAAAACAACAAATAAAATCAATAAAACAAACAACAACATTACAAATAGAGAACATAAAAGATTTAGTTAAAAGCAGTTTTAAATATTTGGGTCTTCAGCTGCTTTTTAAAGGAGTCCAGACTGTCTATACAGCGTAAAACTAAAGGAAGGTCATTCCAAAGTCGCGGTGCAACAGACTGGAAGGAGAGATCACCTCGACTTTTAAATCTGGTCCTTGGAACTGTTAGGAGATTCTGGTCTGTGGACCTGAGAGCTCGGGTTGGAGCGTACGGCTTTATCAGTTCAGTAACATAAAGAGGAGCTTGACCATGTACTCTCATCTGGACACACACACACACACACACACACACACACACACACACACACACACACACACACACACACACACACACACACACACACACACACACACACACACACACACACAAAAACACACGCGCACACACACACACACACACACACACACACACACACACACACACACACACACACACACACACACACACACACACACACACACACACACACACACACACACACACACACAAAATAACAACACCATGCTTACCAACCTCCATCTGTTAAAAATGCAGGAATTGAGAGTAGAATGTAGGATATTTTTATTGGGTTTGTTAAACTATATTAATAATTTATGAAAACATCAATAAATTTTTAATACAAGACAAAATTCAGTTGGAAAAAAGCAACATAAATTCATGAATTTTCCATTATACTGGCCACTGCCAGAATTCCCATATTCTATGAAATCCCAGGCTTATCTTAAACTTGACTAAGCATATAGAAACTGTAGACGTGTGTCCAGAAACACTGTGGGTCAGTTGAATGAATTAGAGGGAAGTCCATAATGCAGATTCACCAGCGGACTCATATGATTCCTCTTTCTGTGATGTTTCACCAGACAGCTGCACAAAGCTGATACTGTATCAGCTTCAAGATCGCTGTCATGCACCGGTCTGTCTCTCTCTCACACACACACACACACACACACACACACACACACACACACACACACACACACACACACACACACACACACACACACACAGATTGCTGACAGCACAAAGGAGAACATGGCAAACAAACACCTCTTTCCGCGTACACGTCGAGGATGATTTGGTGTTCAGTGAAAATCCCCTCCTCCAGTTTACTCCTCTGGTTCTGATGCTTCTCCATATGCAAACAAGCATGTTACTGCAAAGGTCAGTGATTGCACTGATTGAATGGAGATGACAGGCAGCATCTGGCCTACCTGTGGATCTGAATCTCATGCTGGAGCCCTCGCTGCCTCTCATGCTGTCAAACACACCCACACAAATGTACAAACTTTCAGCTCAGGATTATCTGCCAGTGAACTGCCATCTTAGACCCTCAGCTGGCGTCAGGATGATTGACACAGAGCACATCTTCCTCACCTTTGGAGGAAGAAATGCAGTCCAACAAGCAAAAGGTGACATAAGTCTAATAATGAGAGGCAAATAAAAGTCTCTCCTGGAATGGCTAATCTTAACGGACAGCGGCAGGAGCGAGCGCTGAATAAGAGGGGGATTATCCAGACACTTCAGCAGCAGAGAAAAAAAAACACATTTCCTGCACAAATAAACAGTCGGATTGCACTAGAAGCACTCAAGGTGGAATTTAATCAAGGTGCGCTGGTGTGTGTTAGTTTAAGAAAAATAAACTAATCCTACCACAGCTATAAACGGTCCAATTATAACGAGGACACGGCTCTTCACAAACCACCGCCCTCTTCCATCATCTTTTCTTCACCATTATGCACCTGTATATTGCCTGAGAACATCTACAAGCCTATCTCTATTCAACACAAAGTTAATCCAAAATGTAGCAGCCCAGAGCAGAGGGACATCTAAGTTATAGCCCTCAGGTCTGCTGGAGCTGCTCTAATACTCCCCAATAAGATGCTCTTTGTCCTCTACAATCACACTGATTCAAAACTCATGGGAATTTGGTGTCTTCACTTTATTACATGAGTCTATTATAAAAGGTATCCCACTTTGAACTCAGGAACGTTTTGCATTTAAACCAAAGGGAATTTATTTTGTACTTTCAGTGTGCTTCTATCTGATTATTTTAACAACTTTTTCTTGTCTCATTGTCTTTCACAGAAAAAGTTTTTATTAATTATTTCCTGAAGAGAAATTAAGTTTAAAAAATCTGAGAATTTCTTAAACTTTAAAACCAAAGGAATGAGCAGAGCAAAGACAACTCAAACACAAAGTTTAGAAACAGAAAAGGGAACTTTCTTGTTTCCTCCTTGAACTTCTCATGAGTCTGAAAGGTCACCACCCGTAGATTTAGTGACCTGTTGAACTGAATGCCCCGAGTCCCAAACAGCCTTCTGTTTATAGATACACTCTTAGAAAAAATGCCTGTAAAAAAAACAGTAAGATACTGGCAGCTGCAGCTGCCAGTTTTTTCACGGTACACATACTGTAACTTATTTTTACAGTAGTTTACTATAAAAGTAAATGCGGTATTGATACCGTAAAATAACAGTAAAATACTGTTTTTCACAGTACTACTGTAACTTATTTTTACAGTAGTTTACTGTAAAAGTAAATGTGGTATTGATACCAAAAAAATGCCTGTAAAAAAACAGTAAGATACTGTTACTGTTATTTTACAGTACAGATTCTGTAAACTGTTTTAACAGCACCTTACTGTAAAAGTACATAAAGTATTTTACCATTAAAGTAAATGCTGTATTGAAAATAAATATACAATAACGTACTGTTGTCTGTTCCAGCCAGAATGTTATTTTATATTGAGTTTAAATACCATATTTACTTTATAAGTAAATTTCTGCAACAAATTCAGTGAAACTCTTACAACATCTAAATGAGGCGGCATAGCTCAGTTGGTAGAGTGGCAACCGGAGAGTCGCTGGATCGATCCTCAGCTCCAGCTGGGTTTTGTCGTTGTGTCCTTGAGCAAGACACTTCACCCACCTTGCCTACTGGTGGTGGTCAGAGGGACTTGGAGGGCGCCGGTGCATGGCGTCATCTGTCAGTGTGCCTGAGGGCAGCTGAGACTACAACGTAGTTTATCACCACCAGTGTGTGAATGTGAGTGTGAATGGGTGAATGACTGTTTGTGTTGTACAGCGCTTTGGGGAGTGTTCAGCACTCTAGAAAGTGCTCTATAAATACAGGCCATTTACTAAAACTGTAAAGATGTTTTGTGGGACAGGGTGTACCACAAAAAAAACTATAACTCACAAAAAAGTAAAAATTGGTGCAGTTTTCAAAAAGTGTTTTTTAAAAAAGTTTTTTAAGGCCTTAAGAAACAGCATAAAAAGGATGAAACGAGTAAAATAGGACAGAATATTTACCGGTATTTAAAGGCACCATTTAGCAATAAAATACATGAAGTTGAATTCTTTAAAAAAAAAAACACACAAATTTCCATGCCACAGAACACCATAAATAAATGTCCTTTTAACTAGAAAATTGCCATGGCTGCAATTACAATGATATAAAAAGCAAAGAATTAAATGTTGTAGTCTTTTACATTATCTTTCTACAAACCTAAGATCCCCAAAAACCTTTTCAAAGAAAATACAAATGCTTTGTTGAATTATTGGGGAAAAATAAGCCCCCAAAATAACATTTAAAACATGACTGCATGCTTGAACATGAAACTGTCCTGAACAGAGCTTTAAATAGTCAAAAACAAGAGATGTGAACAGGAGGTCAATCACTGTTTTTGGTGTAGATGAGGGAGCCGTTCAGAATGGAGAAAGAATGGAGAGGAAAGTATAATTAGAATATGAGTCATTTATGGTAAATCTAGAAAAATATATATACACAACAACAACTAACCTGTAGGAAGTGCCACTCAAAGTCCATAAGATTTTTTTTATCAGGGTAGAGACATGTGCATTCACTGTCTGCTGTTTCTTTTGGACGGCCTTCCCTGTCTTTTTGGACACCACCTTCCATGGCAGGATTTTGTCTCTCTTTCTGGGTTGATCCCAATGAAGCGCCTAAAAAAGAAGAAGTAATATCAGAAAAACTTACAGGATAAAAACAGTGTGTCACTGTCAAAGCAGCAAGTACCTGTAACATTAAAGAGGTTCTTTATCTACATCCTGAAAGTATTCACAATATATCACTTTGTCCACATTTTGTTATGTTCCAGCCTCATTTCAAAATGGATTAAACTTGTTTTTTTCAAAGGATTTCTACAAAAAACATCACAAAATGACAACAAAAGGTTGTGTTTTTGACAAATTTATTGAAAATAAAAATGACTTAGAAATCAAATGAACTCAAGTATTCACAGCCTTTGCTCAGTACTTTGTTGATGCTTCTTTGGCAGCAACTAGAAAAAAATAAACCGTCCGTTCGGACTGAACAATAGATTGGCTAAAGTTTTTAGAGAACTTGTTAAGAGGCTTTAAAAAAAAACGTTAAAAGCTACATTGTTTACCTGGCTGGAGATATGAGCTATAGGCTAAACAATGACAAATAACATAACAGCAGTGTCTGGTGGTCTAAATATTGACTTTGTACAAAACAAAACCACAATTTACTGTACATGCTCAAGAGTGATACACTTACCCTTAGAAGCTTTAAAACTGGAAGGTGAATGCTGATGGTCGAAGTTGAGAATGCCTAAAAAGCATGTGCTCCAAAGGAAATACTGTAGTATTCTGTTTTTGGCCGTAATTTTCCAGCCACCGTCATTTAACAGAAAAAACATCAGATTTAACATTATTCTACTGTAATTTGGAAAAACGGTATGTTACTGCTAGAATTCTGCAGTTAATTTACAGAAATTTTTAAGAGTGTAGGTAGTTGCTATCATAAACTGTTCTAATTTCTATAGTTAAACCTATAAAATAATCAAAGATAAGAGTTTGAAAAACTTGTGAAAATATATTTTACCTCCAACAGGGTGATTCTCAAACAGCTGAAAACTAACTGATGGATAAGGGATCTCTCACTCTATCAGGTCTTTAGTCTGTTCTATTTCTTAAAGATAAAAAAATGTTAATATATGAGGTCAGTTGGTTGGAGATTTTATTCTGAAAAACTTAATTTCTTCTAAGAAAACACATTCTTAAACTTTAAGGAAGTTTTGCTATTTGGTATTAATAGACATCATAAACATAATAAAACATATTTTTGTACAGTTAGTTCTTCAAAACAAATAATAAAAGTAAAAAGAACAAGAAGTGATTAAAAATAAATTAAGTCTCCCTGAACAACAACAATGAGCGTTTTTGTGACTTTTTGCTTTTTTGTGAATAAAATAAATAAATAGAGAATAACATCGGATGCAAGAAGCTACCATCCTCTGAGGATGCAGGTTTTAAGAAGTTAAATATTTATAATGATGATCTCATTGCTTGGCTGAAAGTTGGACTAATGAAGTGACAAATTAACAAATAATTAAAGCAAACTGGTAAGTCTGTATTATTATTATTATTATTAAATTAATAATTTATAATAATAATAATAATAATTAAGTATTATCATTAAATTAATAATAATACGTTGAATATTAATAATATTAATAACAATATTAGCATCATTCTGTTCCAGAGATTTAAATCACATTTTTACATAAAATTGGACTGGAAAACAGCACAGGGTTAATAATAGATAAAATAAATTTCATGTTAGTTTTGGTTACAAAGAGCCTCACGTGGCCCCAGAGCCACAGGTTGCATACCTGCTTTAAACCAACTGTGTAAAATATTCTGTCCCGAGCAACACAAGGAAAAGGATAGAAAATGAGTAAAAAAGCTACCAAAATTCCATCAAAAAGCCTGGAAAACTAAAACCCTTTAAAATCAACCCAGAGTAAAAAGCATTATGATTCAATTTGTTGCATTTTTATTTCATTTTGAGCAATAAAAGTTATATAAAAAGTAAATATAAAGTATTTAAGGTAAGAATGTAGAAAATTGTAAATACCGTAATGACCAAGTATAGGACAACCCCGATAATAATAATAATAATAATAATAACTTTATTTATATAGCACCTCTCACAGATCAAAAACCACAAAGTGCTTTACAGTTAAACAATAATAAAAACACAAAGGATAAAAACTTGATAAGAACACAAAATAAAAACACGATAAGAACGTGATAAAACAAAAGATAAAAACACAATAAGAACGTGATAAAACAAAAGATAAAAACACAATAAGAACTTGATAAAAACCTAAAACCAGTTAAAAGCCAGCCTGAATAAATGAGTCAACTGTTTCTTAAAAGAATCAACAGAATCCAGGCAATGCAGAGGAGGAGGTAAAGCGTTCCATAATCTTGGAGCCACGACTTTAAAAGATTTATCTCCCCTGATCTTAAAATGTGATCTAGGAACCATCAACAGTCTCTGACTAGCAGACCGCAGATTACGAGGACTACGTATATGGTTCTGAAAGGTCTGAGATATAGTCAGGGACCTGACCACACATGGCATTAAAAGTAAAAACTAAAATTTTAAAATGAATTCTAAAATGCACTGGTAACCAGTGCAGGGATCTTAAAACTGGAGTAATGTGCTGACTCTTTCGTGTGTTGGTTAAAAGCTTTGCAGCAGCATTCTGAACTGACTGGAGGCGGGACAGATCTTTCTTATTCAAACATGTAAAAAGGCTGTTACCGTAATCAAGGCTTCACACTAGAGTTCTGATCTTAGAGATATTTCTCAGTTGAAAAAAGCAGTTACAGATTAAACCTGGTGAACGTCCCTCTAATAACATGGCAGAATCGAGAATGATACCAAGGTTTCTGACGTTTGGTTTGACAGAAGAAGCCAGAAAACCAAGGTTCTGCTTAATTTGACTCATTTGGTTCTCTGGGACAAAAATTAGTGATTGAGTCTTATCTGAGTTCACCTGCGATTATAAGACGACCCCCCTTTCCAAGACTAATCTTCAGAAAAAACTAATTTCACTTTTTTAAAAAACTATTTTTATTGAAATTTTGAGAAAATAATTGAAATATTATCTTAATTGCAGACTTTTAATATTAATGCAATCACAAGGATCTGTAATCCATATTCTAGTGTGTGTGGGGTTGTCAGGAAAGACACTAGAACAAAAACTGAGCAAAAAATAATGCAAACTGTCAGAACTTTGCTCAAATCAAGTCTGCATGAGGGTTTTACTCACAGAGTCCTCTGATCAGCTGTGCTCACAGTCGTCCTGTCTCCTCCCACAGAACGTCGCCATGATCTAAAGACATTACACTCCATAACTCCATATTTCCTGGCTGCCTGACAGCTGTTTGACAACTCTGCTGCATCGACCACCATTATCTTAAAATTAGCATTGTAACTCTGCCTCAGTTGTCTGTTAACTTGTCCAAGACCACTTTTCATCTGGTCTGTTCCAGTCTGCGCTGGCTTTGCTTTTTAGAAAACGCTGGCACCCTCTGCTGTTGCAGTCCTGTAATGATCCCAAACAACTAGACCCGATTATAAGCCGACCCCACATTTTCACATTATTTTCAACGAAAATACCTCGTCTTACATTCGGGTCACGTCTATATGTTGTAGATCAATTTTTTATGTTTTACTCCTTTTTTCCAATTAAGTTCAGTAAATGCTTCAATCAAATATAAAGACCAAAACGTTAAAGCCATAAAACTCTGGCTTTTTGGAAGCAACATGCAGAAAGATTTGTGGTTGTCCAATTTTGCACAGTATTTATTTGGTTTAAAACTAAAAATGACAATTTTTAAAACCAGGGATTGAATTGTGATTTTATTACTAGATTTTAGTGAAATTCTCCATCACCTGAAGACTGTAACTGTGGAGACAACCCCTCTGGCTGTACTGCCTGCAGACAGGCCTTCTAAAACTGGACTGTGTTTCCTCTTAGATCATCCAATCAGGACTCGCCTCAGAGCTGGTGAGGATAAACATTTACCTCATTTTATTTAAGGCACTGACGAGGTCTAATTTTAGCAGAAGAGGGATTTGATTGGGAAAGAATTCAAGAGGCAGTGACCCAACAGGGGAGACAAATATAAGAGGTCTGAATGAGTGGGAGAATCGTAGCAACAGATAATAACATTTACCAATAACCAAAGAGGTGGGACTATATTTAATACAAGGTTAGGGTCAAGTTGAAGTCATTCTCAACTGGCAGCAATAGGTAATTTGATCCTCACAGGCATTTATAACCGAGTCACATTGATCGAAGAGCACCATCTGGGGGTCAAAGAGCGTACTCACAGGCGAATAAAGGTATAAAAAGATTAATTAAATGGAAGATTCAGCAAAACAAAGGCAAAAAATGGGAAAGAAACTGATTTTGCTTCTTTAATATCAAGTTTTGACTCATAACAGCTTGATAGCTGACATGTGAGGTTAAATACTTCATAACATGTAGTGTCAAAATAAGAATAAAGGTGTGACATAGGAGGTTTGGACAGACGGCTGGTTTTCTTAAAGCCTATACAACATAAAATCTACTTCACCGTGTGGATTATTCAAGTTTTATTGTAGCACTTTTAGATAAATACATCACATTCACTGATGAGCAAATATGTAAAAAGTAACTCTGGGCTTTCAGATATTCAAACAGGTGAATATTACCTTTACAGGAAAGAAACTGGTTCTATTACAGGGCATAAACACCTGAAACATCACAGTGACCATAAGGGGAAAAAAGGAAAATTAAACAAAAAATAAAGTTTGTTCAGATTATAATCAGATTTTACTAATTTAATGGACAAAATTGTTCTAATAATAAAAAAGGATACAAGGTAATTCACTGGGGCTTGTGATGTTTAAAGACAAAACTTTAAAGATGCACATTTACAGCCTGATATCCCATCAGCCATCTGCTGCCTGGTGTGTACCAGAACCCCAAGGAGGCCCGCTGGGTCATTATCGTTTAACGGCCCTGATGTTTCTAGAGCCTGTGCACAAACGGGCTTCATGTTGAAGCACTTTAGCTCTTCAGTGAGTTTGTATATCTGTAATCATGTAGACAGAAATCCTGCCCGTGTAGAACAAACCTGTGGTTGTGTGTAACGTGGTGACGGCCACAGTCGGGTCCCACAGGTCCATTTATCAGTCAAAAAATGAATAAATTAACTGGTAACTTAACGTGGATGTGATTTCAAAGCAGTCCTGAGTTAGTTGTTTTTATTCTACGGTTGAACAGCTGTTTGAGACACGTGCACGTTGGTACACTTTAACTTGTAACACGTTTGTGTGTGTGGCTCTCGTTCATTCAGTTCTTCTTTTTGATCCCAGAACTGCGATTGTTGAACAGGCTGAGTCCTGATTTTCCGTTCCCGTTAGCGACTCCGCTGACTGTGACTCCGGGCTGCTGCAATACTTTGTCCAACGTCGTTTTCTTTATGGCTGCTGGAGAGATGCGCTCCTGGTCTGCCAGAAACTGCAGCTCCCTGTGAGAAACCAAATGTTTTATGTAAGATTTCTGTCACTTTCACAATAAACCCCCCCCCCCCCACAAAAACAACATAGTCCTAATAATGACAACTGAGAATTTATCAAGTTTTTACATTTTAAAACATCTTTCTAGTTTAGCATTCTTTCAATAAATCCTAAATTTCTTTTGCAAAAATCTTGAGAAACAAGAGTAATATTGACATCACTAGGGACCTGTAAACAAGTCTCAAATGTTGAGACCAACGTATGAAACTGACAGCTTGAACTTTGCAAGGTTTTTCCTGCGTTCAAATTTGTGTGGCGGCCGCCTCCAGCTAATTTTGTTCTGCCCCAGCCTGATTTCACTCTGCCCCCAGCTATATGGATGTTATTTTAACTGCAGTTGCAGCGTTGCGCCACTATAGGGGCGCTGTATCAGCATCGGTACACTGGAAAGCTCTAAAACAGCTGCAGAAAAAGAAGATCAAAATAGCTTTTCCCGCTAGTTGGTGCTATCTAGGGCTGGGAAACACGGTACTAGTCCGGTACTGACCGAAATCTGTCGGTAGGTACCGGTACCAAAAAAACACGGCACCGACTAAGGTATTTTTTACTATGAAATCCCATGTAAATATCCCGCTTCATTTGCCCAACGGTGTTGCTGCACGGGTGGAGACACAGGTGAGATGCGGAGGAACAGAGAGAGCCCCTCCCTTTCAAAATAGTTAGCGTAGCGAGTTTTGGTTTAAAAATTCAGAAAAACTCTAAAGTTTGGCTGCATTTTGGAAAGGTAAATGGGAACAGAGCAAAATGCAACATATGCTATGAGATTTGTGCTGCGAAAAACAGGAATTCCAGCAATTAGTCGAAGCCACGCATTGCATATGAAATTAACTTGCGAGCTGCTGCGCCGTATTCAGTCCAGCCTCTGCTGTATCCGGAGGTGTGCGAGGTGTAGCCTCACCAAATAGGCTACATCCTCTGACCTTTGACCTCTGTTGACCATCACAACAATAATCCATCTTTTTCCCAATAACTTGGAATACAATCACTCTTGGATTATGTTTTAACCTGAATCAAGATCCCTACAGGTGTCCTACTGTCCACTTTCAGGTGTCCATCTCCCAGATGACCTTAACTGGACACTAGCTGGTCTAATAAAACACTCTCTGTAAAGGAGTCTCTTCTTTAACACCAAATGACTGGTGTTCCAACTGTAATCTCTTGTTTACAGAACATTCTCTGGTTGTTCCTGTTCAGGGTCACCTGCACACTCACACTCAAAGTGTTATAATGCTTCTCTGCTATGTCATGCATTTTCTACATTATAATGTGAGTGTCTTAACGGGCGGAAGTCATGTGACTTGGTAACTCCCTCACAGTCCCTTGTCCAATCAGAACGATTCACAACCCCACTAACTCAGTTCTGATTAGTACACTTAATATCTTCTGATTGATTAAATTTAAGATAACTCGTCTCAAAACTAATACTCAGTTCCAGTACAAGTCAGTCTTGTCCAGTCCTCCTACAGTCTTGTCTTGTCTTGCCAGTAGAGTCTTGGTCTACAGCCTGAAGCAGTCGGAGCTGCTATGCTGCTATCTTAGCTGAACCTTCATCAGCTTTGAACAAGGCCTCTCGTCTCTCCCTCACCACGGGAGCAGATCAGAAATGACTTCAGCATGCCTGCTGAAACGCCTCCCTTGCTGACCGGGACGTATCCACGGACTGCCTGGCGAGGTCCTCGGCGGCCACGCCTTCCAGGACCACCACTCCGAGTCTGGGGACTCCAGCCTCAGCTCGTGGAGAAACCAACGCCTGCCAGATCTAGGAGCGTCCACCTGTCAGTGAGCGAACACCACTTTCTGATCGAGAGGTTTGCTTTGATAAAGCTTAATTCTTCCAGACTAAATTAAGCCAAACCAAATCCAAACTCAAATTAGCCTAAATTGACTCTTAAAGTCCCAACTAGGTTAACTAAATTAACTAACTTCCCTAGTCATTAAAACATATGCTACGGTCCGTTAAAACTCACAATTAACCATCTTTAACATCCTCAACATGTTTAAGAAATATTAATTGTGTTTACATCAAACTTTCAAATTGTCTTATCTGTCTGTGTTCTTAGGTTTTTCAAATTAAATGGTTGTTCAATCTTTATCCTGTCTCAGCTTCACATTATTAATAAGGTATTTCAATTCACTGTACTCTTTCAAAGAACCTAGACACCTTCAATAAATATTAGCTATTATCAGGGTTAAATGACAGTGTATCACTTTTCATTATAAACCTAAAATAAGCTAATGTTATTGAAGAGGGTGTAGTTAAAATAACTAATAGTTATTTCAAAACGCTACAGAGGGGAGAGACGGTGACATAAGAGAAAGTTCCCGAGGTGAGCAATAAATACCGGTAATAATAGTAAATACATAAATATGCCAAAAAACGATGGTTTATATATATTTTTTAATTAAAAAAAAACATTTAATACTTATTATTTTATCTCAGAATTATACATATAGGTACCGAAAAAAGTACCGGTATCGAAAACTAGGTATTGTTAAAGTAAAGTCAACTTCCACATTATACCGTTCTTGAAGAGACTAAAGGCACTAGACTTTACTAACTAAACTAAGATAAATGAATAGATGTAAAATATGAAATTTATTAATTTATCTTAGTTTAGTTAGTAAAGTCTAGTGCCTTTACTAACTAAACTAAGATAAATTAATAAATGTAAAATATGTAAAATATGTAAAATATGAAATGACCATAAAACTAAAATTTAAAGTGAAAAATGAACCATTATTTTGTGACTTTATTGCAGATTTATCATATTTTAAGTATCGGTTCATGGTATCTGTTAACTTTAACCGATACATGTATCATCCTTAATTAGAACGCTTAACTAAAAAATATTTTGCCTTTAAAAAAGTGAGGCAGTTGAATGCACAGAGTTTGCATGTGCTGGCGCATGGTCAGGATGGTACCACCTCTGCCTCAATTTGAGCCAGGAAAAACCCTGACTTTGGTTTAAATTCCCACACATAACAGTCCCACCTTGTCCTGATACATGAAGCCTCAACTGCGTTGATCAGGAGGCTTCGGAAGCCGCCGCTCTCCAGGAAGTGCAGGGCGTGGATGGTGGCGCCTCCTGGGGAGCACACATTATCCTTCAGCTGACCTGGATGCTGCTCCGAGTCCAGCAGCATCTTAGCTGCTCCCTGAGGAGGAACACATTCAGGTTATTTTTATTCAGACAACTTTTTACAAAGAAAACAAAATTTTTGTCCTTAAACAACTTAAAGGCAGTTCACAAAGGGTAAAGGCAGAAGCATAGGCTTATAAACATTTTTCTTTCTCTGGAGTTTTTATTATTTCATTAAACAAAAGTCAGCCACTCTTAGATTTTGATGTCTGCCTTCTCTGAAAGCAGCAGCTTAATCTTGATGCATTTTCTGCTTTCTAATTTGTAGAGCAGTAGGTTAAAATCTAATGTTGAGAGTAAAGTGCAACACAAGACCCACAACCATCAGATACACACAACACAACTCACCAGTAGGGCCTGAGCTCCAAGTCTGACAGCCAGCCTCCTGGGCAGACCCATCTTCACTCCTCCGTCTGCGAGAGCATCCAGGGCTGTGAACGCCTGTTCAAAAACAAACGTTTAAATCACACACTGATGTTCAGTGACTTTTATAATACCATTTATTCTTGAACTTCTTTGTCTTCATGGACTAAACAACCATCACTTTGTGTATTAGGACATAAATATATATTATTACCAGCCAAGAGGTTCTGCTGTTCAGCTGCGTAGAATAAAACACCTGTCAAAAACCCCCCATACAGACTGTAGATGGAAAAACCTACCAGTTTTACTTTTCATGTCTTTACTAATCTTAAAGCAGGACGAATTGAGATTTAGAAAGTCATTACCACAGCTGGGCTCCCTCCTGTTTTCTAACAGGAGCTTTATTAAGAAAAAATACACTCATTCATCTTATTCTTCCTTCCCTTTTCTAATGCACCTCAGGGCTAAAAACATGATGTGCGATGCCTTGGTGATTATACACTTTATATGCTGAGCACACAAATATTGAGTATTTACCTATTTTAGATTCTCCTCTTTTTAAACCAGGGCTCTAGACTAACTTTTTGCACTGGTTGCACCGGTGCGCCTAAATTTTTTTAGTTAGGTGCACCCAAATTTGCAGTTTTATAGGTTAACTTTTTAAAACAATCTCTGTCCATATAAGTATTAGTAATATTAACTCAGGCTAGTAAACATAAAGTTCTTTATTTGTAGCTGAATCGTACCAGATGGGTAACCTACTGAAAGAGTAAAGTGCTTCAATCAGCTGAAACATTTTAGGATCAGTTCAAATGTTTTAACTTCATGTTTCTCAGGAACGTCTCGACCTGAACATTTCATGGCTAAATGTCTGATGGAAAATCCTCCATTATAGACACCTGTCCCTCAGACGGACTTCCTGTCCCTCAGACAGACTTCCTGTCCCTCAGACGGACCTCCTGTCCCTCAGATGGACCTCCTGTCCCTCAGACGGACCTCCTGTCCCTCAGACGGACCTCCTGTAGTTTGGTCTCTAGATCTTTGGCCTTGTCTAGATGTTCAATATTGTAGGAAAATTACAATGTACAAAGCAAATAAAATACCTGACCAATAAACATTTAGAAAATGTTTTAAAGTAAATAGTTCTAATTAATCGAAGTCTTTAAAAACCTGTTTAGAACCAAAGAGAAGGAATTGAGTATTTCTGTAAACAGTGTAAAATCATGGAAAGAATCAACTAAGTCATTAAATATATTTTTAAATTAGGGATGTCCCGATACAATTTTTTCACTTCTGATACGATACCGATAATGCAGCCTTCAGTATTGACCGATACCGATATCAATTTGATATAATACATAAGAAAAAATGACCAACTGCTTCAATTTGAGTGTTCAGAGTTTCATACACTGCCCAAAAGAATGAGATCATTGCTCTTAGTGACCATAAAAAAACAGTACAAACAAAATAAACATAACTTTAATAACAAGCCGAAAACAAATTATAGCTGGCAGGGCTGTACAGTGCGACATATATGTCGCACGTGCGATTAAAAAAAATGTCTGTGCTACAAACTATTTTTAGACGTAGCACTTGTGCGATCAGGGTTTCCTCTACATGTAATTGATCGTGGCACACCGCCACACCGTCAGAATTAACTTAATATATATATATATTTTTTAAAAACAATGTCAGGTGGCCTCAGCGGGTCTCCAACCCAGCGCTAGAACACAGGCGCGGCGCCAGTGCAGAGCATCTTGCCTGGCAGCGCAACGCGCTGCATCCGCTGGCTCGGGCACGTCCTCCGTCTCCGTTTTGATCATCCGACCAGAGCCATTCTGCATTTTGACCCGAGGGCCGCAGCCTGGAGACGACCACGACGTAAACCCCGGCCACACCCGATGGTTCCATGTCGCTGCGGGCGACCTCCCAACAATCCGGAGTTGCCGTCATGCCGTGGCGCAGCTGGCACAAGATTGCCAGAACTGGAAACACCCAGGCTCAACGCACTGGTGCGGGACGACACCCGACCCTTCGCAGGAGCCGTGATGATGACTTTGAAACAATGTAAAGCATATTAAATATATATAGCCTATATTTGCGCACTTGTATGGATTAAAGTTCTGCGTCGAGTCGACTGGCGAGTCTAGCGACGGAGTTCCATCAATTCTGCCAATCATATGTCAGCTGTTCGGAAAAAAACTTTTTGTGACTTTGAAAGTGTCCCTGTGCTTCAGACACACATTAAACCAGAGGAACTAATAAATCTGAACGGGTCACACTGATGTCCGTTAACGAGTCCACGGTCCGAGTCAGGGGGAGACGAGGCTTCACACCGGAGTCTGACCCCGCTGAACGCAGCTCAGCCCCAGGGGCGGATCTAGAACTTTTTTCTTGGGGGGTCCAGGCAGGGGCAAAGAAGGGTGGCACAGTAAAAGGTTATTATATTTAAATGCTCTGCAGTCTTGGACTGCAATGGACAGCAGACCTAAGTTTTAATAACATTTATTTACTGAAGTAAAATCTGTTTAGCAAGAACTATGCAGCAGATTCAGAATCAGGAGACAAATGAACATTTTAAAACATCACAGTCTCACTGTACACCATAAAAACTGTCTGCCTGTGAATTTGCTTTCAACATCGAAATTAATAATAATAATAATAAATTTAACTTATATAGCACTTTGTTTCACAATCTCAAAGTGCTACAGAGCAGAAGCTTAAAATAGATGAGTCAAAGTTCATAAAATAAGTAATATAAAGTAGAATTATAACAGTTTCTGCATTTTATTAATAAATCAAAGATTATAACAGCTGAAAACATCTGCTTTTGTGCACACATTTCTCAGCTCACACTCGCACTTTGAAAAAAATCTACACTAATTAGAATGAATAAATGTTCTTCTTGAAATTACATTGACATATAAACATGTTTGAAGATATTTCTTGTTATTGTGTTTTCACAATAAGCACTTTCTCAGTGTTTTAAAACGATGGGTACTAATTTTGGCTTTAGAGATTGTAGCTGAATTTTTATGCTGGTGCTACAACTTTTTGTTCTGTGCTACAAAACCTGCAACCTTTGTAGCACCAGTGCTATGAGCTAAAAAAGTTAACGTACAGCCCTGGTTGGTTAACTAAAAGGAGGACTACAATTCCTGCTTTTAATACAGACTGCTGATATCGGAGATTTTTGATGAAGTCCGATATAATCCGATATCATATTTTTGGAGCCGATATCGATATCAGTATCGGGACATCCCTATTTTAAATGTTTTAAATCAAAGGTATGAGGTCATTATGAAAATGTAAATGAAGATGGTGTCTGTGACTAGGTTTGAAAGTTAGAACAGGAATATGGTGGAAATTGATTTAAAGTTCTTTTGTAAAAAAGGCAGAAAATAATATTTTTTCCTCTCAGCTCCTTTTCATTCATATTTATTTATTTTGTGTGTACATTTTGTTTGCGCTTGTTTTGAATGAAATAATAAAAAGTTAGTTGATCATCATCTCAGCTTCTCTGATGATCAGTTTGCTGCCTGATGCTGAAAGGTAGCAGGTAGAGGAGATACCAGTGGGCAGAGCGTTAATCACAGCATGTTATATCATTTATAAATTTATTGTGTGTGTGTGTGTGTGTGTGGGGTCGGATCAAGTGCTACCATCTCCTTCTGAGCTGTAGTTCTTTCATTAAATCCACGTTGTCAGCGCGATATTGTCCTCGTTATTACGCTGACGATTTGACTACAGCTGACTGCAGCGTCAGCGTTTAGCGACGCAATTCTCACCCCGCTCTGCTCCGTCTGGATCGGGGCGGATCACCAAATACCACTCGGCGATGGCATCGTGACTCGTTAAAATGTATATTTTCGTACTTCTGGTTTAATGCATTTCTGTGGTTGAACCACGGGGAGACGTTCAGCGTCGCCGATTTATTTATTTATTTCCTGAACCAGTTCATGGGCTGCATGAGTTCTAAGTTTCTGGAGCGGCTCTCTGATGAGGCAGAGCTTCCGCTCGTTTGACGACTCGTTCATAGATTTTGATGTGTCCCGTTAAGAATTGTATTTCAGAGTAGGCCTATCTCTGGTCTAATGCATGAAGCACAGGTGACTTTTTTCTTCAAACAGCTGGTCACACTGGTGCGACCTATGATTGTTTTTAGTTGCACCTTTTAAAAATTTGGTCGCAGTCTAGAGCAGTCATTCCCAAACACGGGGTCCCGACCCACAGTGGGGTCGTAAAACATTTTTTATGGGTCGCCAAATTAATTTCAGAACGACACTATTTTTTTTCTAACAAAAGCTACTTTCATAAAACAACGCCGCCGATTTGCCGTGAAGCTGAGGTGGCATCTGGGAGCCTTTGGCAGTTCATAGTGTTCAGACCATGCCGGTAATGTTGCGCAATCGTGTGCTTTTCACAAAAGATTACGCAATGGTGGTATAAAGGGGTACGGGGCGGTCTTCGCGCTGTTGACGTGCAGCATTACAGAGACGTATGGAAGTTCACTTAATAAACAAACAGGTGACTTCTGCTTCTTCTCATAGAGCCAGAAGCTCCCGGATCTCTGTATCCTCCAGTTTGCATCTCTGCTGAGAGTTTACAAATGCTTACAACAGCTTTCCCATGTTTACCTGATTTTTAAAATTTTCCAGTCGGAGGTCGGCGCACGTTTGCTCCGTTATTAGTGACACCTCCCTCTGTTGCGCCAAGGCGTAATCCTCATTCACAAGTCCGGCGTTGCGTAATAATAGCGTGGCAGCACGAATGCCACAAAATTCCTGCATCGCCATGCCGCCACGGCGCTTTCATAAGACACACCGTGACGGCAGTACTGATTTTTATTCATTAAGAGCAGTTCCCTGAACTGTCGGCTTTTTGATCAGCTGTGCTGCGACATGGGGGCGGAGCACACGCACCTGCTGTTTCACACAGAGGTGCTCTGGTTTTCCAAAGGGCGAGTTCTGACCAGAGTAGATGAGCTGAGAAATGAAATTCATGCGTTCCTCCTGGAGAAGAAGTCCCCTCTTGCTGATCTGTTTACTGATGAATGGGTTTTTACATCGTCTTATCTGGATATGTTTTCATTGCTGAATGAGCCGAGTTTGAAACTGCAGGGAGAGCACCATGACATTTTCCAAAACTGAAAACATGTTCTCACTTTTCAGAAGTCTCTAAAGCTGTGGCTTGCACACCTCAAAGGACCAAAACCATGTTTCCAATATGTTAAAACACAAGAAGGGTTTTTCATTTTTATGTTCAATTTGAGACATTTTTACGTAAAAAAAATGTAATGCAGAGGAACAGTTGCATTCTCCATGAGTAAATAAAGCCTTTTTAAGGATTCAAAGATTGTCATTGTCATTTCAGAACATGAGATGGAACAAAATGTGCTTCCCTGGTACCGGTTACAGCCCAGACAGTAAAATAAAGAAGAATAGTGAGAAAATACTAATAAAAACAAGAATAGTAATAAAACAATAGATTAAAATAGTTTAATAGATTAAAATGATAAAATAGATTAAGATTGGGTCACGAAGTTTTGTCTTTTTCAAAATGTGGGTCACCTGAAAAAAAGTTTGGGAACCTCTGATCTAGAGTCCTGTAAACTTTCTCTTCGAGTTTATTAGTTTGAATGCTTACCAAGCATTCAAACTATTGTTTTTCTTCCGTACACTCTTTGGCTCGCTTCTTCTTCCACAATTTTCAACCGATTTCCCCTCAAATATTGATGTAGGTGCTAGGGTTGGGCGATCAGACAAACCTATCGACCATCGGCGATGTGCTCAGCCAATCGCCTCCCGTTTTTCAAGAACAATTTATTTGTCCCACTATAAATTAATTTCTTAATTATTAACAACGTTTGGTTGGCAGCCCACGTAAAAATAATAAATAATGCTCTTTTTAAACGTTACACGCAAACTCCTCCCAGCTGCAAGCAGCCGCTTCCTTTTTCCTCCTCCTGCCCCCGAGAGCTGGCGGAGGCGGAGCAGCGGTGTTTACTCAGTCCGTAGCAGACAGACAGATAACGGCAGCAGCTTGTGTTAAGAAAATAAATGTATCTAAATAATATCTATGGTGTGGTGGGGAGGAAACGATCAGAGGCTGGCTTGTGTCCAGTTTAACTGTGTTTATTCGTCAGCTTCCGGTGCTAGGAATATTTAGTGAGTCATAACATCGGTCTGGTGTTCAACTGTCTTCAGCTAAGTATGATAAACGACAAAAACAAAATGAAACTAAAACTGAAATACGAATTAAAAAACCCTTCAGTGAACGTCGCTTCCATAAAATAAATCTCCGCTGCAGTTTGAAGTCTTTTTGAGCGATTTTGGTGACGGAGCAGCAGCAGCTAGCTGCTAGCTCTGTGTTAGCTTGGTTAGCACACAGCAGAAGGGTAAACACTCAATGTTGGAGCTCTTTTCTGCCACTATATGTCTGTTTAAAGCCAAAGTAGCCACAAATAGGCGACGCTGTGTTTTTTTTACAACTATTTCCTCAATTTTGGAACTTCTGAGTTCTAATTTGGCAAATCCATTAGTGTGTGTTTACATTGCTCCGTCCGCAAATATGTCAACATGTCACCTGCGCGAATAAATCGCCCATCGTCGATTTTTGGACTGACGATGGATGATTGGAAAAAAGTTACACATCGCCCAACCCTAGTAGGTGGACAGAAATTGAGACTTAACATCTCTAAAGCCTGCCGTCACTCACAAATTTTAAATTTTTTAAATTGGTCAAACGGTTTTTCAAAGAGAGCGATTTGTTTGAGCCCTACAACTTGGCTTTTCCTGCTGTATTTTAACTGTCACAGGTGTTCTTCATCATCATCATCATCATCATCAGCTCGTTAACTTATATAAGTTCCATCCGATGGCATGCTGGGAAGATGGCTGCATGAGTCCCTTTGTGTGTTTGACACGCTCCTAAACTTTTAAATAACTTGAGATCCAAGTGATCAAAGTTAGAGAAATTGGTGGACAGGCCTAACTAAAGTTGTTTTTCCTTACAAAGGTGTGAATTTTGATTTAAATGGCCGATAATACACGTCAGCGCAAGATGAAAGACGCTGATGGTGACATGCTGACTGAGCTGCGAGCTCTAAGTGCTAAATTCAACCGTATGCAGACTTCAGTGGAAGAACAGATGAATGCAAAAAACGCACGGTAGTTTGGAGAAGACAATATCAGAGAGTGAAGCAGCACTGAATTCCTTTTTTGGTTGTAAATTCAAGTCTTGTTGTTTGTTTGAAAAGAAAACTAATTTTATGTTAATGTTACAAACCAAAATAAAGACAGAAAGAGAAGAGAAGAGCAAGTGGGAAAAAAAACTGTGGCGGAGTTGCGTCTAAACTTGGATCTGGAAGTGGGCATTATGGTCTCCAGAATGGAGAAGATTGAAAGAAAACTGGAAGAAAATGAAGCGTGGGGAAAGTCCTTTGACCCAGATGTTTCATTAATAGTTGCTGGATTACCACAAGCGGATGGTGAAGACGACGTAGTGGCCAAGGTGAATGCAGGGTTCCTACAGGTTTCTTCTAGTCAAATTCAAGTCTTTAAGACATTTTTAAGACCATTTATATAAAAATTTAATACCCATTTCACAGACCTACCGACAAGGAAAAACAAAAATTCTTGAACATATGTTCATTTATTTTTAAAAGAAATGTGGAATGTGCAAAGTATGACAAGTTATTAAATCAGAATAATCATGGTAGACAAATGAAACCTCTGAGGTGAAATGCGATACGGAGAAGTGACATACAGCTAGGGCTGGGTACCGTTAAAGACTTTTCGATACACTACCTTAACGATAATTTTTTCGATACCTATATGTATAATTCTTAGAGAAAATAAAGTAGTTTTTTTAAGTAAACAAAAAAAACAACAACAATTTTATGGCATATTTATGCATTTAATGTTATTATTTATCTCTTACCTCGGGAACTTTCTGTTAACCGACGCTGTCTTACAATCTTTCATTTTTTCGTTTCTGAAACGGAAACTGAATAACCGGATTTAACCATTATTTGGTTTTTGTTATGGCAAAACAAAGTCAGAAATACGGGAAAAAAGATCAGTTTTCATTATTTCATTATTCCCTTTTTGCTAATGCAGAGTACTACACGGATTCAGGTCGACCAGAAACTAGTGTTACTTTGGAGGTACCAGGTACCAGGAAAAACTGAATGATCCTTGCTGACAAAAAAGTAAATGCTAAATCTAAATCCTAAATAAAATGAGTACGTCTCGTGGCCTCGCAGATTTTTAAAATGCAATTTCACATGCTTTAAAAAAAAGATACAGCGCGCTGACTGAGGAAGTCTGTTGCTGCGCCGACGCTGCTGCCTCTCAGCAGGTGAGAATGGTGCTGCGGGCTTACGGTGACCACACGGTGTTCGGGACTGATCTTTTATTCTGCCGCTCTGATGGTCCAGCCGGTACCAACGAGAGTGTTTAAACTAGGGGTGCACCTCGATCACGTTAATTTGAGGGGATCGTAAATCGACCATATTCCCATGAGATCGTCGATCTTGGTTCTAGGCTTTTAAATCAGCTTTTTTCTCCTGTTCCCGGGAGGTGCAGACTCCCTCCCTCCCTTCCGCACGCTACATCACGTCCGTGCTACACTCAGGGTTTCCCCCAGTGCTTTATAAGCCTGGCGGCCCGCCAGACTTTCATCGGACCCCCGCCAGGCTAAACCTCAGAGAAGTTGTACCCGAGACGAAAGCTAACTGCTCCTAGCGCGGCTGCTAACGCTTTAAACTACAACAAAGTGAGCTGGTTCAGCTCTACACTCGTCTCTTTCTCTATAGTTGCAGTCCGTATGACAGAAAAAGCAAAAACGGAGTTCACTGATCTGAGAGCGGACAGCGTCGCCGGTGGCGGTAGCTTCAGCGTGCATCGGACACAACTTGAGGCTAAATGCAGAACGTATCTTTCCAGCGTGTCTCTCATTAGAGGGGCGCGGGGGAGAACTGTCCCGTGGCCGTGATCAAACAGCAATGACTCCGCGTTTAATCGGTAGATTATTCCATAGTTTATCTGCTATGTCCTCATTTTTACGAGGCGCATTAAATGCACCATAAGTAAAACCTACGGGAGCCGAGTAGTCAAGTGGCACGCAGCCACAGTTAGAAAACCTGGTAAGGTGAAGAGATGAGCAGCAGAATCTGGATGATTTCTGCTCTGTTAGTCAGTATAGAGACACTATGTTGAAGTTATTTACACACTGCACAGAGTTAATGCTGGAAATGTTTATTAGAGTAGATTTAACAAGTGTTTTAGTAAAATTACAGACAGAAAGTACTATTAATTAAAGGAGGACCTGAGAAAAGAGCTTTGTTAATGGTTCACATCTCGTTTTATTTTTAAGAGGCACCTTTTTTTATTGGCTTTATTAATTAATTGTTATATTTTATATTTATATATATATATAATTTTTATATGAGAGGACACTACCTCATGTTTTGTGAGTATTCATTCAATTTACTCAATAAAAATGGAAACATTAAAGTAATTGGCTTCTAGTTATGAAAAATACGTGATCGGCAAAAAAAAAATCGAGATCGGCAGGAAAGGTTGTCTAAAGATCGGTGATCGGCCAGAAAACTGCAATCGGTGCACCCCTAGTTTAAACAAGAGAGAAAAGTCTCGCCTCCCTCGACTTGCGGAGGCAGGATCAAAACTGGAGCATCCCGGATCCTGACCCACGCCATCCTCTCCCTCACACACCTCCTGTGTTTCGTTGAAGCACCAGGTCTGCCTTTTTATTTTTTTTGCCGTAACTTTTGAGAGGAGGAGAGGAGAGGGGAGGGGCTGTGTCACTTGGCCACAGACCAGAGCGGGGCTGGAGGAGGAGCGGCGCATTTATAGGGACATTTTATTATAAAGGTGCCGAAACTTGGTACCAAAAAATATATTTTTAGTTTCGGTACCCAGCCTACATACAGCACACATTTTAAGACCCAGATATCAAAATTCAAGACTTTTTCCAAGTCTTTTTAAAGGTATTATTTCCAAATTCATAAATTCAATGCTTTTAAGACTTTTTAAGGACCCGCGGGAGCCCTGTGAATGACCTGTTGCGTGAGGGGCTGCGCTGCGAGCTGATACCTGAGGTGGTGGCGGCGGAGCGGGTGAGACCGAGAGGACAACGCCAGGGGCTCATTAAAGTGGAGCTGAAGTCGGTGCAGGATGAAGTGATGGTGTTACGCAGGAAATCTAAACTCAAGGGTCATGACTTTTATGACAGAGTTTATGTTTCATCGGCGAAGTCACACACGGACAGGCTGCTGGAGTATAACCTCAGAACGCTCCTCCGGGAGATTCCTGCGGGGAAGCATTATTATCTGGCCGCCAACGGACGGCTTGTTAAACGCTCTCCAGCGGGAGAGGCCGCCGGTGTGAGGAGAGTTCGCCCAGCCTGTAAGTACTGATTTTGTTTTGGTTCACTGGAACATCAATGGATGGACTAACTGTACGCTTAGAGCTCATCATCTGCTCTCATTGAATCCAGATATTATTTCTCTAAATGAGTCTCATTTATCTAACATTACTCCTGAGCTCAATGGATTCACCTGGATTGGACATAACCGCACTGCTCATAAGCGAGCTGTGAAAGCTTCTGGGGGTGTTGGTATTTTCGTTAAGAATACTATTTTGGATAACTTTTCTATGCGTATTGTTGATAAATCATACGATGGAATCCTCTGTTTGTGTTTTGAACATGTGAGGACTACATATTCATTCATCATAATCTCATGCTACTTATCCCCTGAAACTTCAACATGGGGTCGCAACGCTGACTCTTTTTGCTCATTTATTAACATTAATTTATGAGACTGATGTTGATTCTGTTTATATCTGTGGGGATCTAAACAGTCGAATTGCTCAGCTCAAAGATTATGGTGACAATGATGAATTAACCTCCAGAGTGGTGATGGATTTTGGGTTAAATAAACACAGAGAGACTTTTATTAATTTTCTTTGTTGTAAAACAGGTTGCATGATGGGTAAATAGTTTAACTATTCCTCTGTCATCATGTTGTAACTACCAGCTCTGCAGCAAACTCTAAACAAGTCCTTTAAAGGCTGGACTTGACTGGAGTCTACAGATTATTTAGCTCATTCTCAGCCTTCATGTAATGGTGAAAGAGTGGATCCCCCACATCTTATCCACACAGAGAGCATTATGGGAGAAAACAAAAGCTGCAACTCACATAGGCGGGTCCGCTGCCACTCAGTCCAGTGACAGCATCAATTAGGTCCTCCTCCACCTCCGTACAGAAACCGACACTGGCCATCAGCTGCTCCAGTAATTTACCATCTTCCACCTTAAATAACCATAAAAACAGGTTTAAGAAAGCAGAATCTTCTATTTACATTTTAAATGCAAATGATTTATTTCTGTTGGAAAGCATTTCTAAATATTTTGTTTTCAAATATCTCTTTACCTCTGCATGTGTCCCCGTGGCGTACACCGTAGCTCCCTCTCTCACCACCACTGGAGTGTTAGTCATACACCTCATGACTCTAGGAGCTGAACGGTACTGAAGCAGCTTCTGCACAATCACAAAGAAAAAGAAACTTTAAAAAAAAAAGTTTTAATCCTGCCAGAGCAGCTTCATTTAAACATCAAAAAGAATATAGATGCTTGAACAATAACGTCACCAAATGCCTGTAAAGTATAGCCATAGCAGAGTCATGTGTGTTACAGAGTGAGTTTTACCTTCTCTATTGAGCTGATGGTAACACCTGCAGCACAAGACACTATAAGATGACGGTCTTCAATGTCTGGTCCAATCTCATCCAGAACAAAGGGGATAATGTGTGGCTTCACAGCCAGAAAGAGCACATCACTCTTGTTGACAGTCTCTTTGTTGCTGGTTGTCAAGTTCACCCCCATTTTCTACAGAAAACAAAAAAAAAAAAAAAAATCTGATGTTTAAAAGTACAGACAGTAGTTTCTACAGCAGTCTGCATCCGCTATCAAACAAGTCCATACTTTCATACAGACCATTTTATCTTTAGATTTCTAGAATTAAAGAAACAAGTACCAGGAATCATGATCTGCTCACCCTCAGTCCTGTCACTGTGGGCAGGTCTGTGTCTGGAGAGCTGGCCGTGATCCTGTGTGCAGCAATCACACCTGGTGAAGAAAACAGGAAGGAGTAAAGGGCGACGTGTAAGTACTCTGATGATATAGAAACAGACAGCAGACAGAGAAGAAGCAGAGGAGGAAGTTCACACCATAACAGCTGAAGAAGAAGAAATTAAAGACGCTCAAATTCATCCACCAACAAATTGGCCAAAAGTCTTTCAAAACATGTTGGTGCAAGCTCTAAAAGGTAGGAATGCACTGAAAATTCGGCCACAGAAAATTTTTTGACCGAAAATGCCTAACTGGACCCGAGTCCAACCAGAACCAGAGTGTAGTTTTTTCCTTTTGTTTTTTAAATGGAGGGTGAAAAAACTCCACACGCAGCACAGTACTTTAACTTCAACTCACTTATTAAAAACCAAACTTTAAGAACATGAACAAACATGAATGAAACTAATGAAATAATTTTCTAAAAATAATAATAATGAATCATGTCACAATTTAAAGTCCGGTTTTGAATCAACCAGCTGGAAATCCCAGGAGCAACTAAGTTGCACATTCACCACAGCCTGAAAATAAATGTGCACCATTTAATTCACCAGTTAACCACGACAAATACTGATGATGATGTAATACTTGAATTAAGAGCGTTTCTTTAGGACAGCTGTGCTGCAAATGCACTCCCTGTCGCAGCTCCTGCATGCTGCTGTTACATCTTCAGACAGGGACATCTCCAAGTTACAGACAGTATTTTTCCCTCCTCTCACCATCTTGTTATGTCAGTGCTAAATAAATATTTTGTAACTGATTTATTGCAATGCCTTGATTTTAGTGAGGTTAGTACAGGGGTTAAAGCAGGGCTGTACAGTGCGACATATATGTCGCACGTGCGATGGAAAAAACAGTCTGTGCGATAAACTATTTTTAGACGTAGCACTTGTGCGATCAGGGTTTCCTCTACATGTAATTGATCGGTGCTGTATTTTTATTGGCGGGGATGCAGCGCTCTTTCTGCAGTTGGGTACTGGTGGGGACTCGTCTCCTCTGTCCACGCTAAAGGCTGAACACCGGAGATGTTAGCACTGCGCCGCGGGCGCGCTATGGTTTTGGCCAGTCCTTTACAGGACCTGTTCCTGAGCAGTGCACCACAGAACGCGGTTTGCAAAATCGCGTCCATGACCTTCATTAATCTCACGTATCTTTATTTACTGGCGAGCGAGAGGGAGATCTGACGGAACTTTTTTCTCTCAAGTTCCAATTGACGGAATTCTGTCCCCACGACGGAGAACTTTAACCCCTGGATTAGTACTCATCGTAGGCATAAATTCTATGGTTCTAATAATTGACAAAATAATTTCTTTCGGTGTTTCAGCCATGGTTTCCTTATTTTCAATTTTCAACTTCGGCCACGATTTTTCATTTCGGTGCATCCCTATCTAAAAGGTCAATCTGATTTTTGTTTTCTGCTTTAAAAACTTTATATTACTAAACCAATTTACATAACTTGAAGTAATAAACTAAAGCATTGCTGCTGCAGAATAATTTAATTACTAATCTTGATATTTTTATCATTTCTATGCTGATGATATTCAGATTTACTGTACTTTAAAGTACACCAATATCACAAGCTGTTCTTTGATGGGATATTTAACCAGCATCCAACAGCAGCTAGAGGGCTGTGAAAAAGTATTGATTTCTCCTGTTTTTGCTGACTCGTCACACTTTTTGTTTCAAATCAGGTCAACAATTCTAAGATCAGGCAGAGAAAACCTGACATTTAACAGTTTAAAACAGGGGTGGGGAACCTCCGGCCCACGGACCGCTTCCATCAGGCCCGCCACGCAATGTCTAATAAATAATTAATCTCGGAGGGAAAAAAATAACAACCAACCATGTTTCTGTGATCAAATCAATAATAACGCTTATATCGGATCCAGGATCTGCGTTGCATTGAACGCAACATGAGGTCAGGTGTAGCAGGACAGACAGCATACTGATGGGTGTCAATTATGGAGACTGGCGTCAAAAAATGATCCAGAAAGTGAACTTTTTTCAGGAGAAATAAACAGACAAGCGACGTAGGGCTGGGCGGTATACCGGTTCATACAGAATACCGGTATTTTTTTTGGTTATGATATGAATTTTTCATATACCGCTATACCGGTGAACAGCCCACACAGCGTCCCGGAAGTTGGCAGCGGGGACACATTTCACCGCGACACACAACACCGTGAAACTTTTGAACCAAGAATGGTGACTACTAGCAAGAGCTGTCATGGCAACTTACAAATTACGAACCCAGAGGAACTTATTTCAAAAAGAGGAGGCACTCACATGTCTGTTGTTTCTGGGTTTTTCAGGTTTAAAAAGTCGAATTTGACTGAGCAATGCTGTTAGCAGGCGGAGCTAGCCGGCGGGGCTAACCAGCAGCTTGCTTCACGTACCCTTCACCTCCGCAGCTAAAATGGCTAGTAGCAGTCAGTTAGACGTCCATTAAAGACGTGTTTGCTAAAGGGACCGCTTATGAAAAAAGCCAGCGGTGGGTCAGATAACAACGCAAAAACGTTTCACGCTAGGTTATTTATATCTTAATAACTTCTCTCTTTTGACAAACATACTTTGAAGGGGTTGTGTATTTACCTGCCTGTGACAGGACATGAAAAAACTATGATATTCTGCATATGAAAGTAAAATGGACTATTAAAAGCCGATCTAGTGCAGTAATTATTTCATAATTAAAAGTATTATGGGTAGTAACAGCAGTGTAAAAAAATACCGTCAAATACCATAATACCGATATAATTTCAAGAAAAACCGTGATAAAAATTTTTTTCCATACCGCCCAGCCCTACAAGCAAGCATTTTTTTCACCCAAGTAAAAAAACCAAACTTGTGAGTTTAGTTTGTTGAGGTGCTGGTCGTGGTGGATTCTGACCTGGTGAAACTTTACTGGAGAAACGTTACCGGAACCAGAGGAGTTTACCGGACTGACTAATAAAGTTACAGCAGTTCATCAGAGTCTGGATGAGGAATCAGATCACCAGACCGGAGGTCACACAAAAAATACAGGAAAATTCAAATATTTTTTAAAATGAAAATGGTTAAGTAGATTAAAGGGACATGAGGGAGCTTTTGAAGAAAAGTAATAATTGCATGTTCAGTTTATTTAGGTTAATAAGTGATGAAGCATTTTAAATCAAAAACAATGAGGCCACCCATGTATCATTCCATTATCTTGAACAGGCTGTGAGCTGTAAAATGTTCTGCAATTCGGGGTCCGAATTTCCCGCGCTGTCCTACGGATGTGACGTCAACTGACGCTTCTGCGCGTTCTCGGGCTAAAAAAGCAATAATAAATGTATATCCAGTAGGTGGCAGTATTGCACCTTTGTGTAGTGTTGCTAGTCAATGGTGGACTTCCTTATCTAAACCAGTGGTTTTTCTCATAAAACTGGTGGCAGTGTTTTGTCTTGGCAGCGTTTATGGAGCTGAAAACCTCTCTGATGGATTATAGGGTTTCACAGAGCTAAAGGTGCTGTTATAGGCGACCGCACAGTAATCTGTCCATGTTTATGGTCTCGGCACTGTAGGCCGCAAATCCCCGACTCTTCCCTGGACCTCAGTCCGCTTACAGTGCATCTAAGGCGGCTCTGCTGCGCACGAACCTCCGGGTGCTACGGAGCTCCACTCCGTGATGTGAATTTGAGAAGTCTAGGGTGATATATGCGGCGGGGCATGATTCTATCACGCTAGATTTCTCAAATTCTCCTCCGGGTGTCCGAGAACACCGGCTGATTAAAGCTTTTAGCAATACAGGCAGCAGTGGAAGCTGGAACATAGCGGCTAGCGAGATTAGCTCTGTTAGATCGGCTCCCTCAGTCTTATCGTGTGTGTGTGCGTCGCGGGGCATTGTTTTACTATATTTCCTTTTGTATTAATAAAATGTATTTTTATTTATGGAATCATGCCTCCGGCTGCCTTTGGTTGAACCCTTATGAACCAGTGAGAAATTTGTGCACGCTCCCGCTAAAGGCTGCAGTTATTCACAGTGCCAGGCGCGGCGCTCATGAGGTTTGTTTTTCAAAGCTCCCTCACGTCCCTTTAAAAGTATTGGTCTTTTGTTAACCAGGGTTTTTAGCCTTTTATTTAATTTCATAGTAAATAAAACCACAAACCGTGGGGCAATCGTGGCGCAGTGGCAAGAAAGATCGGCTCCCATGTCAGAGCGTGGGTTCAAACCCCGGCCCGACCATGTGTCAAAGCATCCTTGAGCAAGATGCTGAACCCCCCCAACAACTGCCTCCCAGGCGCCATTCTGAGTTGGCAGCCCACTGCTCCCCAAACAATGAGGATGGGTCAAATGCAGAGATGAATTTCCCCAAGGGGATCAATAAAGGATAAATTATTATTATTATTATTAATTATTAAACCCTCATTGACTTTAATGATGCGCTCCATTCATTAACCGTGACAATAGTAAATAAAGTAACAAAACTACCGAGTACTAAATAAGTAAATAAACCCTTATGGGGGGAAAAAAAAAAACCACATGAACTTAACATGTTTTTATTAATTAATTGCACAATATGGACATTAATAATGATGCACAAATCAAAACAACTCAGGTGTTTGACAAGGCTGCTTTTGAAGATTAGTCGTCAGCTCTAAAAAGGTCCTGATTAGAGCAGTTTTCCAATGACAAAAGCTGACCATTGTATGAAAAAGCAATAAATAAATAAATATATATACTTGAATGAGCACATAACGTGAAATTATTCATGCTTATCAAATCTCACCTGCAGCAGTGAAACCTTTCACCAGTGCATGTGCCAGCTGGCCCGCACCAACAAATCCAACACTCATCCTGTCAGATGATGTGGCGTTTCTGACCTTTCAAAATCAAAACACAAAACCCCCCAAATGAATACGCTTTCTTAAATAGAACACATTTCACTCACATTTTAAAAGTCAACGCAATGAAACACAAATATTTATTGGTCAGACATATCTTAGTGTAAATGATATGCATATCTCTCTATTGCATCATTATTTATTTATATTTTTTTACTGATTCACTGAAAGCAGCTTGGGAATTGTAAGACTTTTTATTCATAATCATCAGTTTATCCTTGTAGTACCAGTTCCATTTCCTTTATTCAGTTTTATACATACTTCCGTCTTTAAATGCCATTATTCTATCTATACATACATTTATATAAATCTACGGTATATCTAAAGTACACACACACACACACACACACACACACACAAAGTATTTTCACTCATCCACCCCTATATATATATATATATATATATAGGATAGTATTATGACTTTGCAACTTAATTTCAAACTAATATAAATATAAAAGACAAAAACAGTTTCATGAGAGCTAACTAGACATGGTGAGCTCTAGCTTTAGGAGAATAAAAACATTTACTGTAAACAACCTTAACAAATAGTCACATTTTAATTGTGTTTCACTACTAAATTTCCTAGCCACGAAGCTTGTTGCCTCAAGGATGCTGATAGCACTGCTAGCTGGTTGCTATATGTAGCTGGCTTTGCTAGACTCGTTTTTTCGAAATAAATAAGAATTCGTCAAGTAAACATTAAACAAATACAAATAGCTTACTCTTGAAGCTCAAGATGAAGTTTCTGGGTTCACACAAAAATGTAGACGTGACTGTTATTCCCACGACTCCGGGGGGAAAAGCATAAATTACTTGTGTCAACGTGGCTTCCCTTTATCGCTCAATCCCCATGTGCTCTGTAGCAATAGTAGACACGACTCCTGACCAATCATGAAGACGGGGTTCTGCGATACTGACCAATCAAAGATCAGATGATGAAATTTGGGCGGGGGCTGCTGTGCGTCACGCCCCATTGCATCATTCTCTTTTTACCGCGATGAGAGGATATGGGTCAAACAGAGGAACAGTAGAAAGTAGGTCATGTTTGATGAATAATGTGACAAACTGGACAGAACTCACTTCAGATCTTGTTTGACCGGTTTAACACAAATTATTAACATTCACGCTGAGGACATATATACAGCTGACGAGTGTGCTTTTATTTTATTTTTGAGTAGTCCTTTTTTCTTTATCCTAAAATACTAAAACAATGTAAGTGTTTTAAAATAAAATTTTCCTGGAAAAAATGAGTAATAATACACAAAAACTATTAATAATAAATTAAAAGTAAACAAAAATCAAGTCATATGTGCAATATTTAATAACCACTCACGATCAAATAAATTACCGACGTTTAGGATCCACAAAGAAACAAACAAGGACATATTTTCTCTTTCTTGCATTTTATTAATTTGAGGCAATAAAGATTAAAATATAATTAAAATAATAATGCAATAATATTAAAGTAATGGATGTCAATACTGTCTTCCTATTTTTAGACATTCTTATATTTTTAAATAATGTTTTTAGTTTAGTTTATTTTTTTCAGTTAAGTTCAGTGCATGCTTTAAGAACATTTAGGGACTAAAATAGGCTCTGCCAAGTGGATGACCTGCAAGTTAGCAGGCTATGGATTGTAAACAGGCTTCACATTTTCCTTTTATCTATAAGTTTTATGCCAGTATAATCCTCATTTTACGTGTCAAATGTTTATTTAAAACACAGTTAGCACAATATACCAGTGATTATTGTTTTATTATACCCTCACATTCAATATGAAGTAGAATCAGATGTGTGTGCACAAATATAAAATATTGAGGTTTTGCTGCCAGTTCATTGGTAGTTTACTTTTCTGTTCTTAAAATTTGCTGTTAAACATGACCTTTAACTGTCAGTTTGATGCATCTTGTGAACATTTTAATGAGATTAGCCCTCCTCTCCAACTGCCTGTCCCTTTCTTGGATACCTTTCATGCCATTGCATGCTGGTATAAATTTACTCTCCTCATGGGGAAGTGGTATGCCCCTCTTGAGGTACCACATTTATTTTCTCATAGGAATGCAGACTGAGGGATTGTGAATGTCTATATATAAAGCAGAATGCTGAGTATGAACTCAAACTCTGAGAGCACAAAGAAAGAAATTAAAATAACGCTATTTTGTATATGTGTATCAGCATGATCTGCGTCGTAGACGACCTGCAAAGGTACCTGACCACACCTGGCACAATGTATATATATATATACTGTGTATATATATATATATATATATATATATATATATATATATATATATATATATATATATAAAACAAAACCTATTTAATTATTCTAATCTATCTAACCAATATTTTAATTTTATTAAATCCATCCATCCATCCATCCATCTTCTGTAGCCGCTTATTCCTCCACAGGGGGTCGCGGGGGAGCTGGTGACTATCTCCAGCGGCCAGAGAGGGCAAGAGGCGGGGGACACCCTGGACAGGTCGCCAGTCCATCGCAGGGCCACACAGAGACGAACGAGACAAACAACCACACACCCACTCACACCTAAGGACAATTTACCAGCCCAATTAGCCTGACAGTCATGTTTTTGGTCTGTGGGAGGAAACCGGAGTACCCGGAGGAAACCCACGCACGCACGGGGAGAACATGCAAACTCCACGCAGAGAGGCTGCAGAGCCGGGATGCGAACCCACGACCTCCTTGCTGCGAGGCAACAGTGCTAACCAACTGCGCCACCATGCAGCCATTTTATTAAATCTAATAATATAATCTGTTCTAATATATTAAAATCTAACCAATAATCTTATGTCTTGTCTCATCTTATCTTATCAAATAATTAAAACTAATCTAACCTATTTATCGAATCTGTGAATTTTATATATTTTATTAATATAGTATAATCATTCTAATGTAATCATCATCATCAAAACTTTGTTCCAGACACATATGGTCCATAGTATGAACTACATAATAAAAGAATAACCAGGTAAAAAGAATAAAAGAAATTAAAGCATAAAAATAAAACATTAAAGATTAAAAACATGAAAACTGATTAAAAATTCAAACAGATAACAATATAATCCAACAGGATCAGTCACATATACAAGCAGCAGTGCCAGTGTTTACAAAGTTTAGAAAATAAGCTAGCTTCGTTTCATCGTGGACAAAGTAGAAATAATCAACCCATTGCATGCCACCTGAAGCAATTAATCATGTCTAATCTATTGATTTTATCTAATTTTATCAATCATTTATTTGTAATCCAATCTAAACTAGTTATTGCATAAAAAATATATTAGTAAATGTAAATTTTGTAAATTTATTAAATATTTTCATCGCAATTAATGGCATTATTGTCCGTAGATAACTCACGATATTAATCACATATTCAACATGTTCTTATAAGCATATGAGCTGACAAATAAACGTCATTCATGCAAATGTACTACCTACCTACCTACCTACCTACCTACCTACCTACCTACCTACCTACCTACCTACCTACCTACATACATACATACCCACCTACCTACCTACATACATACATACCCACCTACCTACCTACATACATACATACCCACCTACCTACATACCTACCTACCTACCTACCTACCTACATACATACATACCCACCTACCTACCTACCTACCTACCTACCTACCTACCTACATACATACATACCCACCTACCTACCTACATACCTACATACCTTCCTACCTACCTACCTACCTACCTACATACATACCCACCTACCTACCTACATACCTACCTACCTACATACCTACCTACCTACCTACCTACCTACCTACCTACCTACCTACCTACCTACCTACCTACCTACCTACCTACCTACCTACATACCTACCTACATACCCACCTACATACCTACATACCTACCTACCTACATACATACATACCCACCTACCTACCTACATACATACATACCCACCTACCTACCTACATACATACCTACCTACCTACCTACCTACCTACCTACCTACCTACCTACCTACCTACCTACCTACCTACCTACATACCTACCTACCTACATACCTACATACCTACCTACCTACCTACCTACCTACATACCTACCTACATACCTACCTACCTACCTACCTACATACCTAACTACATACCTACCTACCTACCTACATACCTACCTACCTACCTACCTACATACATACATACCCACCTACCTACCTACATACATACATACCCACCTACCTACCTACCTACCTACCTACCTACCTACCTACCTACCTACCTACCTACCTACCTACCTACCTACCTACCTACCTACCTACACACATACCTACCTACCTACCTACCTACATACCTACATACCTACCTACCTACATACCTACCTACCTACCTACCTACCTACCTACCTACCTACCTACCTACCTACCTACATACCTACCTACCTACCTACCTACCTACCTACCCACCTACATACCTACCTACATACCTACATACATACATACATACCTACCTACCTACATACCTACCTACCTACCTACCTACATACCTACCTACCTACCTACCTACCTACCTACATACCTACCTACCTTCCTACCTCCCTACATACCTGCATACCTACCTACATACCTACCTACATACCTACCTACCTACATACCTACATACCTACCTACCTACCTACCTACCTACCTACCTACCTACCTACATACCTACATACCTACCTACCTACCTACATACCTACCTACCTACCTACCTACATACCTACCTACCTACTTACCTACCTACCTACATACCTACCTACCTTCCTACCTCCCTACATACCTGCATACCTACCTACATACCTACCTACCTACCTACCTACCTACCTACCTACATACCTACCTACCTACCTACCTACCTACCTACCTACCTACCTACCTACCTACATACCTACCTACCTACATACCTACATACCTACCTACCTACCTACCTACCTACCTACCTACCTACCTACCTACCTACCTACCTACCTACCTACCTACCTACCTACCTACCTACCTACCTACCTACCTACCTACCTACATACATACCTACATACCTACCTACCTACCTACATACCTACCTACAT